>SZWC01000625.1:207961-253346 GCA_023375785.1 Penium margaritaceum | reverse complement strand
GTCCGACTCGGCTGAATGCAAATCAGCCGCTCCCCCATCCCCCGGATGGTTGTCGCCGGTTGGAGCCGCTTGGACGTCACCCTCTTTTGCGTCCTCCGGCGTCTCCCCCTCGAGGAGTGGCAGCCACTCCCCACGCTTGGAGAGACCCGCGTCCTTGTCCGTCCAATGACTCTCCTCATCAAACGTGACGTCGTGACTCTTCACGATCTGCTGCCTCCGCGGGTCGAAGAGCCGGTACGCCTTGCTCCCGCTCTCGTACCCGACGAAGATGCACCGGCGAGTCCGCGGGTCCATCTTGCCCCGCCCCTCCCGTGCCTGCACAACAGCATGTGCAACACAACCAAAAGTGCGGAGGTGTGCCACAGTTGGCTTCCTCCCGCTCTACACTTCTTGTGGCATGTTCCACACCTTGGACTCCGCGTCTTTTAGTGGCTTCGTCGGCGTCAAGTTTATGATGTACGCCGCTGTCCGTGCCGCCTCGCCCCAGTACCGCTGCGTGAGGCCGGCATCACTCAACATGGACCGGACCATGTTGAGGATGGTGCGGTTTGCCCTCTCAGCAACGCCATTCTCCTGCGGAGAGTGTGGCGTAGTTTTCTGCCACACGATCCCCTTGCTCTTCATCCATGCCGAGCAGCCCTCGTACTCGCCGCCGTTGTCGCTCCGGAACGCCTTCACCTTCAAGTCCGTTTGACGCTCCACAGCCACCACAAATTCCTGCATGCAAGACAAGACATCGCTCTTCCTCTTGATGATGTAGAGGTAGAGCTTGCGGCTGTGGTCGTCGATGAAGGTGACGAAGTAGTGAGCCCCACCAATGGAGGGCTCGAACGGTCCGCACACATCCGTATGCACCACCTCCAACTTCGTTGATGCACACGTCCCTTTGCCATCAAACGGCTGCCGTGTCGCCTTGCCCACCACGCATGGCTCGCACACGGCATTCTTGGCTGCATCAAGGCCCTTGACCTCAAGGCCCCGCACCACTTCCTTTTTCGCCATGTCCCTCACAGTTGAGGGAGCGATGTGACATAGGCGGCGGAGCCACAGGTCCAGATTTCCTTCATCCTTTGTCACGAGGTTGACGACGTCAGTCCTTACCGCATCGGCAAGGACCTTGGTGCGAAGAAGGTACAGGTCCTCCTCCCTCTTGCCACGCGCAATCACCTCGCCGTCCCCCTCCTTCCGGATGATGGCCTCCTTCTTGTTGAAGAGTACCTCGAGCTCCTTGTCGGTAAGGCGGCTCACTGACAGCAGATTTGCCCCAAAGTTGGGCATGTGGAGCACGTCGTAAATGGTGCACAGAATGACTTTCCCGTTCACCACCGACTCAATGCGAACATTCCCTTCGCCCGCGGCCAACTCTGTTTTGTCGTTGGCCACTATCATGCGCCGCTCGGTGGCGCCGTAGGTGAAGAATGCCGCCCGGTTGCATTGTGTGTGGCGGCCTGATCTCGAGTCGATCACAGTGACTTCCGGATCTGTCAAATCGGTAGACTCCCTGGCCATCATGCCTTGGGTGTCCTTCTTCCGGCCCTTCCTGGGCTGGTCCGACTTCTTGTTGGGGCAATCGCGTGCGTAGTGGCCCTGTTTGCCAGAATTGTAGCACTCCCCTTTGTTGTCACCTCTCTTGGTGCCCTGGTTAGCACCCTTCCCCTTCTTGCCTCCCCCTCCACCTTGAGGGCGGACAACATAGGCGGAACTTGATGTTGCCCCACTCTCTCTCCCACCACGCCGCATCCATTCGTTGCGGACGTATTCAGCCACCTTCGGGTACTTCAGCTCATCGGCGGACCAGCCGCCTACGACGGTGATCATGGGACTCCAACTGTCCGGCAAGGCCAGAAGGAGGATCATGGCTTGCAGATGAGGGTCAACCTTCCATCCGGTGGCTACGCACTCGGCACTAAGGGACTAAATTTGCTGCAGGATCTCCATGATGTCGTCGCCTTCGTTCGCTCGGAGGGTGACGAGCCTCTTGAAGACGAAGAGTTGGTTAGCGAGGTTGGTGGACTGGTAGATGGTGCAGAGTTTCTTCCAGGCCTCCGCGGCCTCCGTGCATCCTTGAATCAGTGCGCGCTGCGGCGGAGCAAGCGCTAACACCAACAATGCAAGCGCCTTCTTGTTGCGCTTCTTGTACTTGTCCACTTCCTCCGGCGTCGCGGTATCCGGAGGCGCGGTCTCTTCACCGTTGACCAGCTCNTGCTCTCTTGCTCGGTCGTTGCCATGGCGCGCGGCGGTAGCGTGAAGCTGGAAGAGCTAAGGTCCGTCTAGGCACGTGGGCCCATAACCCTTTGTTGGCTCTAGTGGGTGTGGAGGCACCCTCAAGGATGCCTAGCTCTCACTGGTTCACGCTACCAAGGTTTGGGGCAGCCAAGGGACACCAATGGTGAAGAGTGTGGAGCACAAGGATCACGGATGTGAGTGGGCAGAATACGTCGCATTCAGTAGAACTGAATCGAAACACGATTTTGTTACTTAGCATAGCAAGATTATATCAGATTCTTATAGCCTGTGATCTTAGCTTTCCAACGCATCCAAGCACGCCCAAATCGGAGCAGTAGAGCCCCTGCTACGGCCGTCGAAGTAACCCTTGGTGGAGCGGAGCCGCCCACCATGCCCACGAACGGGAGTGAAGGGAGGCGCTTCGACGGTGGCCTGTCGAAGCGCCCTTCCTGTCATCCCAACGTGGGGAGGGGCTCGCCTTGGTCCAGGGGACCATCCAAATTCATTCCTTCATGGCCCATGTGCCTTTGGAGCCCATTGGAGACGAACTAGGATCACTGGCGGTGGATTATCCCGCCACCTATGTCGGGTACCAGATTCCACACGCCCAACACCCGATTTTCGNTACGGCCGTCGAAGTAACCCTTGGTGGAGCCGAGCCGCCCACCATGCCCACGAACGGGAGTGAAGGGAGGCGCTTCGACGGTGGCCTGTCGAAGCGCCCTTCCTGTCATCCCAACGTGGGGAGGGGCTCGCCTTGGTCCAGGGGACCATCCAAATTCATTCCTTCATGGCCCATGTGCCTTTGGAACCCATTGGAGACGAACTAGGATCACTGGCGGTGGATTATCCCGCCACCTATGTCGGGTACCAGATTCCACACGCCCAACACCCGATTTTCAGGCTAGGCTAACTTTCTGAATACTCGCTCAAATCGAGCGATTCAAAGCTCGATCCTGCATGGAAAAATCCAAGGAATCCAAATCTAAAGTCAGATCAGGTGTTCGACCCCTCCTCAGTGGTCGAACCAGGGAATACACTCAACGGCACTCATGGCAAGGGGCACACCATGTCAACAGAAACAACAACAGAGGCGGTAGGGTGCTCAACAGACAGACACTTTCAAGTGTGGGCACAAATAGACCGGAGGTTGAGCTTCGGAGCAAGAACATAGAGCATGTCGGAGATGTATAGGGGGCCTGATAGACGATCAAATTGTACTACCCCAGCACCTTGGAATGGCAGGAATCGACCAGATCCTGTGTAAACAGACCAAACAGACCCAGCAGGACCAAGGAAAATGAAGCCGACATGACAATAGGTTATGTGGTAAGTGGCACCGGAGTCAATGATCCAGGTACCACTCACTTCAAGACCCATCGTTGACACAGAGCTATGGGCCACAGATTACTGTGCAGCTGCCAGACACTCAACAGGGATGAGGGAATCATGACGGATACCTCGAACCAAGGACTCGTCCAACCACTCAGTACAGTGAGGTCAAAAGTCGTCACAGGCAATTCAGGCTCCCCAACATGCATCATCACGGGCCACAAATGCAACAAGACAAGCAAAATATGGGCCAAAATGTTGTATTAACACAACGACACCTCCTTGAGTGCAGAGCACCAGAAGGTGAAGAAGCTCCGTGACGATGCGGACGAGTGGGCCTGTGGGATCAGTGTCAGCGGAGGCCGCTGGAGGGTCAGCTACCATCGTGGTAGCGCGACCGGTCTGGGTGGTGCTGGAGGCAGCCGTCTGCTGGGTATGTGCAGCCTGAAGGCCTCACATGATCCGTGCCCGATCAAGGGGTTGTGCGTACTCCGTGTAGCAATGTGTGCCCCCACAGTTTTAGTAGTGGAATGAGCATCTACTGCCACCACCGGACTACTGTTGATACTACTACTACTGTTGCCCTTTACCATGGCTTCGTTTACCATTTTCCCCTATAAAAATGTGGCCACACCCTGGGAAGAGGACGACAGAGAGGAGGGTAAGGAAGAGGCATTGAGGAGGAGAGGGGTAGTCAGTGAGGCTATCCTCATGGCAACCAACAGACTTGCTTGATGGACCTGGGTAGCCTCACATGTGGTTATCCGCTGAAGGCTGTATTGAGGGGGCCGAGGGAATAGCTCCAAGGATTCCGAAATCTTGGCGGGAATCGCTTGGTCGAAGTAGGTGAACATGTCAACGAACTCCATGTGGACCCTGACCATGATGGTGTGCACGTCCCACTAATAGGAGCTGCCGACGGTGCCAAGGTGAGTGTACATTTGCATGGATCGCCGCAGTAGGCTGCTGGCGACTCAGAGGGACCTTGCTAAAGGGAGCTGAACTCTCGGAGATGTGTCGTCATCGTCACATGGGTCTTGGCTTCCAGTAGGGTCAAGACCAACTCCTCGCCATGAGGGTCCGCTCCGATGCGTGTACCAGGGGTCCCTTAGAATGGGCAAGATTCAACAACGATGTCGTGGGGCAAGTCGTAGAGCCATTCCCGTATGGCTCTCGCCGTAACCTACGCCTGGTGGGGATCGGTCGTCTGATACTAGCTCAAGTAATATGGTTGACGCCCTCTGCATCAGTCCATACCTTGAAGAGGGTTTCACAGGCATCAAACCCAACTTGGCTATTGTAGCGTGATAGTGGGGTCTCGAAATCCTTCGGCCGCTGATCCGTGGGAAGGGTGACCTCAGGGAAAAGCTCAAGCACACAGGGGATGAGAAGTCCATCGAAGCACACACCGGGAGAGCGGCACATCGAGAATGAAGGCATAGGCAATCCGATATCCTGCACGGGAGTGTTCCACTGACCCAACAAGAGAAAGATCATCCCCTCGATGGCCTCTCATAGCCGAGGGCCACAAACCTGATGACCGGTCATCAGGCCGACAGCAGCAATCACGAGGCCCTGGAGTCACTCCAGGGCCTCATGATGCCATGCCATTACTGATGCGGTCGTCTCCAGCTGGCATATGTTGTTGTATGCCCTATCGCTGCACGTTGTACTGCTGCACATCCTATTGACGAGCTTTGGCTGTGGCTGGCGGGGTTGCTGCATCCTCTGTAGCATAGAGAGAACCTCCTCAAGGGTGGCCGCCTATGCCGCCTGTTGCTGTCGGATTTCCTCCACTGCCTAGAAGAGGGTGCCGATGGCCTGAGAGCGAGGACTGGACGTCTTAGCCACAGAGCCAGAGCCGGAAGGAGTAGCATGCCCCTTCTTCTGATTGTCCCCAGATGCCATGTGGGCCGCTCAATAGGGCAAAACACAAAAGTGGTCATATTGACAATCCAACTGCATTTAATAAGGGATTGGCATGGCATGCATAGAAATTTTTACATCATGATAAAAAAATTGGCTACGTCATTGATTATGTCATTATCCACAATGCTGATGTCAGTGTAAGGTTGTCCAAATCAAGTAAAAATTGGAGAGATAATGTGGCAAAGGATTCTGAATGCAACAGTGGTGGTTTTGTACCAAAAAAACATTTCAAAAAGGCTAAACGTTTTACTTTTTTGTCACAGCCCGAAATCTAGAAGAAATCTATATCTGAGAGCATGTTTCTGTCTCTTGTTTTCTAGAAGGCACACAACAAAGGGCGAGTGGATGCAACGGAGAGGTTATTACCAGGGATTTCTAATGAGCCCTTACACATCTCAAATGGTGGTCATTGGTGTCGTCACGCTCTCACACGTCTGGGATGGTGGTAGGTGCGACCTGATTGAAACTTCCAAGAAGCTTCACGGACCGCATAGGGACATCACATACCCCAACTGCTACTAGACATGGTAGAACGACCGTCTGCTGTATTCATGGGGGTGGATGTGGTAGTGCCGTTGTGGATTTTGTCTCAAGGGTGTCTTGCCTGTTGCAATCTGCTGTGGTGGGTCACCGTGCGTTGGTGTGTCCTCCGAGGACCATGGCTATAGCAATGATTCTTATAGCTGATGTCACCGCTGCGTCTCTGCTGCGCAGCTCAGTGAGAGATGCCACGCTGCTCTGATACCATGAGAAACTTCTAGAAATCTGTCTAGCTTTGCTACTGCTGATGTGGTGGCACTGTCCAGTCAATTGGCACACTAGCAAGCAAGCTGGTGTAAGAAACAGTAAGGGTTCGCTAGGGAGACGCGCAAAATCTCATAAGCTCGAATAGCTTTGTAATGCAGCAAGAAATGTTCACTGACAAGAACACACCATAAATACCTACCGCAGCACACGACAGTTGATGTACGCGGCAATGTCAATTTGTACTAAAACTGGTCCAAAACCATTGTTTGGGTGACAACTCTGCGCATATGCATCCAAATGCAACACTGGCTGAACCTATAAATGCTGAATCTTGGCAAAAACATTATAAATAGCCACACACATAGACCCGGCAGTGAGTGGTGGACACAAAATACAAAACATGCAAACCGGGCTCAAGAACCAATCCACAGATAGAACTCTACCGACTGCAGAAGAACTGCAGAGCACCCCAGCAAGCATCCGGGACATCGTAGCAACTCTCTGGAAGCTGTTGGTGGATGGGATCGCCACTCGTTGCTGCTCCAACAGCAGCTGGGTCCGCATCAGGAATCTGCACAAGCATGGACATATTCGAGTGGTCACAGTAAGTTGTAGAAATAGACTGTGATGGCTCAAATCACAATAAGTTGGGACATACATAATGAATAGGTCGAAGTTGCAGAGAAAAATAGGACTTGGAAACATGGGAAACTTGAGGAACTTATAGAAAAACAATAAGTGTTCTTCAATGGTAATCGTCAAAATTGTCAAGTACATTAATTATTTATTAATTAATCTTGGAGTTATTCAGTTGTTTTTTCTCTATGGTCATTGCTGCATCGTCAAGGGTATTTTGAACTTTCTACTTATGAAATCTAATAAATCCTGCTTCTATACCGTATTCGGTATTATTTGTTTGCCATAGATGACCCAGTGCTATGCATCCCGATAGTAGTTCTTTAATGCCTTTGTCGGCGTGGCTGTCGATTTTTGAGGGTGTAAATTCTTCTACTGTCTCACTTTTTGTCTTGCTATCAGTTTCTTTGCCATTATCAAAAGCTTTTTCGCCTTCTTTAGATCCTGGTAAAGGGCCGCCAATACCTGGACCGACAAGTATATAGCTGCTTTGCCCGGATAGTTGCATGTTATCAAGATCGCTCAGGTCTGCAGCATACGCAGTGATCGTGCCCATAGCCAGTGCGCTGGCCATAGCAAGTTTAGATAATTTGTGCATTCAGTAATCCTCCCCTTTTTGGGGAAAGGTGAGTCGAGAGATTTGTTAGGTAGCCCATTAGAGAGCACAGTACGATGAAAGTTGTAGGCTGTGTTTTTAGCCTTATAGTTCTGATAAGAAAAATCAGAATTTTAGTAGGTCCTATTCCTGGAAGCAAGTATACCGAGATTGTCTTTCCAATATTATCACCGGATCCAGCTACAAACAAAAAAGTATCTTTCTTGAAATACCCTATCTATATAGGTGGTAATAGAGGACGCGGACAAATCTATCCTGATGGTAGCAAAAGTAATAATACTGTTTATAGTGCTTCAACAGCAGGTCAAGTTACTCAAATTACCCGTCAAAAGAAAGGTGGATACGAAGTCACTATTAAAACATCTGATGGTCGTGAAATCGTGGATATAATTCCACCAGGACCAGAGTTGATTGTTTCAGAAGGAGAAACTATTAAAGCCGATCAACTATTAACAAATAATCCTAANTGATAAGAAAAATATTCTTGTAGTAGGTCCTATTCCTGGAAGCAAGTATACCGAGATTGTCTTTCCAATATTATCACCGGATCCAGCTACAAACAAAAAAGTATCTTTCTTGAAATACCCAATTTATTTAGGTGGTAATAGAGGACGCGGACAAATCTATCCTGATGGTAGCAAAAGTAATAATACTGTTTATAGTGCTTCAACAGCAGGTCAAATTACTAAAATTACCCGTCAAAAGAAAGGTGGATACGAAGTCACTATTAAAACATCTGATGGTCGTGAAATCGTGGATATAATTCCACCAGGACCAGAGTTGATTGTTTCAGAAGGAGAAACTATTAAAGCCGATCCCCTAATGTACTTGGGACGTAGGTGCTCAAGGCAAGCGGCATGTGCAATTTCCCATCGTGAATGACTACTTAAAAAAAACTCTCAAGTAGTTGGGTAGGATCAAGATTATTAATGTGTGTTTTAAAATGTTCAAGCATTGTTGAGAAGTCGACCGAGTGGCATCAAAACATCGATATGCTCCAATAAATATTTGTCAACGATTTTGAATAGTGGTCGAAGATGTCCAAAACTTAACTAGAACACAAGAGGCCAAGGAAATTGACAATAATTCTGAGGGCCAATTTGCTTAATAGAGTATTGAACTCACTATGCTATGAGCCACATATGTAATGAAAAGGATTCTCTGATACATAATTTAGGCTCTTTTGTAAGTTGGGGGATTTTCATTTCTCCTCCTTTCAGTCGCAGAATTCTAAAGCATTACAAAGTAGGCTGGTGCCAGCTAAATTTAAGGGTCCACACCGGGTAAGATTCCTAGTTCCCAGAAAGGATTTGAAATCCCGAATCCGAATCCTATGGGGGATTTGGATTCGCGAATCCTTGAAAAGATTCGCGAATCCTTAGGATTCATGAATCTTCAACGGTTCTCATGGACCGTGCCACTTTCCTTTGTGGTAAGTCCAGATATTACCTTTTTCCCCCTTCTTTCACTACCAAACAATATGTGCACAACATATGATCGTAGGTCATGAACCTTTCTTCTAAAATTCATGTCCTCAGCTGTTTTCATTGGACACCACAAGTGGATATTGTGAGGCATTGTGGTGGTGGATTTTAACCCAACTTAAGCAGCGCTAAGCATTGTTCAGCAGCAGCATGCATCCTTCACACTCATCAACTGCCAACAAGGGCATATTTTCACTCGACAAGCGCTTTCTAACACCGTCAAGCACTGAAAAGCATGGAAAAGTATTTACAATCTATGATAGTGAATGTACATTCAAGCTCCAATGAGCATCGATCATGAATGATATGCATATACGACATTGTTTGAGACCAGAATTACCATCCAAACAGATTTTTAACATCCAGTCTGAACGCCTAAACCCTTCTTATCATACATTCATTCTGAGTTGCACATCTGTGTGAACCTGGCTGCTAGGAATGACTATATGCATCAAACATTTGTTGTATGCATAAGTTCAAAAATCTTGATTGCATGACAGTAAACAGGAAAAGTTGAAACAAAATGATAATGAGCACATCACATGACAGTGAGCTAGGGATCCAACTACTCTAATCCTACGATCCAACCTCCATCACATCATCATCCTCCCTCCCTCTCCTTCATCCTCACCCTCACCCTCCCCGTATCCATCCTCCTCATCGTCCTCGTTCACAAAGAGTGACAGCCCCTCCAACTCCTCACACACAGCACCGACGAGCCCATCCTCCCGTGCTTTATGCCGTAACTCATTGATGCGTACCTCTTCATCTCTGTACTCCTGCGCGATGACTCCATGGGGCGACACCGGGAAGTCCAGCAGCGAATTCTCGTTGATCCAGCTTTTCATGGTTAGCAGGTTTTCGATCATCAAGTTGGCAAGCGAGTGCCTAAAGTCTGTAATAATGTGCCTGCCAAGTGAGAACAGATGTTCGGACGCAGTGGAAGTGGTAGGAACACCAAGCACGTCCATTGCTACAAGGAAGAAAGATGGATATGTATGGTGCAGCTTCCTGTAGTGCCTAAGCTCTTTGCACGTCATCCATTTCCTTGGCAACTTGGCCCATTTTTCCACCTCCTCCAAGCTCGACAGGTGTGTCGGTGCCGCCGTCGCCGGCTCCCGCACCTCAAACATATCCCTTGCTGGATCTGCCAGGGCATCCTCCAGCAATGCATCATCCTCAGATGGAGGTGGGGGTGGAGGTGGGGGTGGTGGAGGCCGCGGGCATAGATGGCGTGATTCTTGTGTTCCTGTAGTTGATGCCATTGCAGCAGCTCTGTTGCTGCCCGGCTAATGCCCTGCTACTATTCTGCCTGTGCCCTGCTACTACCTAGCTGATACCTTGCCCGTTCCCTGATGTTGTCCTGCAGATGCCCTGCCTGTGCCTTGCTGTTGTCCTGTTGATGCGCTGCTGCTGGTGCTGCGACTGTCCTGCTGCTGATTCTGCTGTGATCCTGACGAGAGTTGCTACTGGCTCCCCTGCTGGTTCTGATCCTGCTGCTAGTTTGAGCTCTCGGCCCCCTGTGACAATGCCACGGCCTCGGTCTGCACTTCCAGCACGCACTCATGGTAAGGCTGCAACAAGGTGACCACCTTGACCTGCAAAAGTGTGGCAGATACCAACCCCATCAGCGTGTGTGTCCTGTCAAAAAACCTGAGTCAAAAGCATGGGTCAGCCGCGGTAGCAAGCGTGTGGCGGTCAGTCAGTAGCCACGCGTACTTCTTCAGCTTTTCCCCAGCCTCCTTCAGCCCGTCGTTGATGTCAAAAAGCAACGGCTCCTTTGCATTAAGACACCCTGCAATCCCTCTCCATCTACTCTTCTCACACGCCAATTGAGCTTTCACCTGCCACTTCTCGAGCTTGTCCAGCATGGAGTCAAAAAATGGTATAACGATGTTGAGTGTTGGGTAGGTCGAGCCAGAGATGTCGTTCGTGTACACCTTGAATGGCTTGAGGATGACAATGAGGAGGGCAATGAGCCCCCACTTGTCGCGTAAAGGCTTGAGGACATCGCCCTCACTGCCATACCCCTCAAGCCACCCCGGTAGCACATCCTTTAGCATGAGCACGTTCTCCATCCTGTCCAGTGTGGCATTCCACCTTGTCTCAGTGTCGAAGTGCAATGACAGGTAGCGGACTCCAGCCGCCATTGCCTTGTTGATCAGTGACTGCTCCCTTGTAGTGGACCGCTTCACGAACACTGCCACGTCCTGCACCTTGGCCACAATCCCTTCGACTTTTGCATGCCCCAACAAATCCTTGACGGTGAGGTTCATGATGTGCCCTAAACACCTGATGTGGCCTTCTGGTTCAAGGGAGGACTCGGCTACAGGGATGATGTATTTGTTGATCATCGCATCGTTCGTGCTCTCGTTGTTGACCGTGAGGCCAAAAATCCGGTCGAACACCCCCCACTGCTTCAAAGTACCTGCCAGCACGTCGAAGGTGTTCTGCGCATTGGGAGCGAGCGGCATTGCGGGAAAGGAGATGGCAATCGTCTTCACTTGGAAGTCCTGAATCCAGTGCGCCGTGACTCCGAGATACTTCATGCCATTCTCCCCCTTCCAACCGTCCGTGGTGAAGTTGAAGCCAGAAGTGACCTCACCAAGCATCTTCTTGATACGGTTGCGGAAAGCGGCTGCCGCGATCACAATCTGCCGGCTGATTGTCATGCGACCGGAGAGGTCGCATGCCGGGTTTCCGTGCCAGAAGGCGCGCTGCAGCCAGTTGGACTCCATGCCTAGGAAGCTCTCATTCTTGTCAATGACGTGCTTCTAAATGTAGTGTTGGAAGTACAGCTTACAGAACACTGCTCCCATCGCTGCCACACCCCGGCCAATGACTGTGTTTGCAACGTTCAATCCCACTCTTGCCACTACAGCCGCTGCTTCTGTTGATGCATTGATAGCATTGGTGGTTGCTAACCGTAGCTTCTGGACCACCTCCTGCTCTCTCAGCTCCAAGTAATGTTTGCGGTGCTTCAGCCACAAGTGTTTCCACATTGCGGACGTACACCCCCCGTTATTGGCGTAGTCCTTTGGACACAAACTACACTGAGTGCGAGGGCCCTTTGTGGGGTGGTCAATTTTGTCAAAAAGAGTCCACACTAGGCTAGGCTCCTTCCCGGATCTCATGTTGTTACCGACATCCTCCTCGTCCTCATCATCGTCATCGTCGTCAGCGTCGTCGTGAGTGCTCTCACGTGCAGTCTACACCACTGCTGCGACGTCGGTCATGGTGGAGAGTGATGTAGTCGCGGCTGCGGCTAAGGCATGGAAGTCGATGATGATGATGACACCGATACCTTGTGTCTCGGGACCTGCACCACTTCCACGGTGCAACTGGCAGTGCCAGTTGTACCGTGCAAGTTGCACAGTGTAGTTGTTGTTGATTGCTGGATTGCTGATCTGGCAATCAACACCCGCCGACGCCCGCTGCTGATCCGGGATCAACAACGGGCGTTGCCAGTTGAACCGGCCCAGTTTTCCGGCCCGGCAAACAGGGCCGGTTTGCCTGCTGATTGGGAGCGAGTTCGCTCATAATCGCCGGTCCTGAGAGGGGGTAAGCAACGGCGGATCATCCGCGGTTGGTTACCCGCTCGACGGATGTAACAGCCGCTGCGGATGCTACATCCACCGAGACATCCGATGCCTCAGTTTGATGAACCAGTGGTTGATCCACCGACGGTGGATGTACCAGTGGTTCATCCACCAAGACATCGGTGGTCCACTGGTTCAGAACCAGTGGACCACCGATTGTCAATGGTTCATCTGCCGGTGACTATTTTCCATATGCGTGTGACGGTCGAAACGTAGCATGAAAACGGCGGACCAATAACAAACACCGAAAGAGCGCACTGCGCAGTCCAACGTGGCCGATGTAGAGGGACAAAAAACCACTGACCAGCTGTTGGCATCGGCCAAGCTGTCTGGAAATCCGAAGCCCATTGACTGGACAGCTGAACTTGGCAAACGGGTTGGAATTAAACAAGTTCACTATGTACAGATGTCGTGGTTTGCATGTTTGCAGTGAGAAATATACAAACTAGTGTATCCGGTCAACTTACAAGTGTCTGGCTGAGGAGCATGCTATCCAGATACATGCCACTTGAGTATAAGACATTGCAACATGCATTGTTTTTAACAACGAAAAAGACGCACATGACAGCCCTCGTAAGAAGCTGCACCGCGCTACTGCACGGAGATGCGACAGACCCCCAGTTTTTTTGAGGTATCGAGGAGCCCTCCCCCCCCTCCCCCCACGTTTTGACGGAAAGATTCGCGAATCTCGGTTCGAATCCGTATGGAGGATTCAGAACCGCAAATCCTGAAAAGATTCGTGGCTACCGAATAAGATTCCCGAATCCTAGGATTTGCTGTGCACCCTTAGCTAAATTAGCTGCCGATCTGATGATTGAAATCCTGTAGGTCATCACTGGGCTCCTAGCTGTTGTACAATGCTTGTAGCCATGCCCCTTGACAAGATACTTGATGCCTGAGAATCAATGCCTCTTACATAGGCACCCCTATCATGTGCATGTAACGTCCATCAGACAACTGGTATGTACTGAACCCGCCCTCTGTGACCTCTGAAGAAGCTCTCAGAGACCAAATTCCTTCAGTGTGTACAGATCAAGATACATAATTTCTCTTTCCCCGCCCCTCCCACCCACACTGTGTCAGTTGGAGTTCTTCCACTCTGAAATTCTTGGACCACTCCTAGTCAAGTTTCAGGCTGAATGCAACTGGTATGTGCTCACTCTGACAGATAGATTCGCATGATTGCATTGTGCCTTTAGTCTTCTCCACAAAAGCAATGTTGCTCTAGTCATTCACCTGTGGCTGGTCGTGGTTTTGCACTGTTCTGTCATACCCTCCAGTCCTTTTGCATAGATAGCGGGGAGGGAAATGCCTTGAAGACATGGCCCAATTCTTAATAGAGCACGAAACTGACCATCATAACTTGGCTTTGACTACAATTCAGCTGAACAGAGTGTCTGTGATGAAACAACCCAATGGAGGATGTGTTCCTTATAGGTTGCCTGTGGTTTCACTGAGTCCTTCAATTCTGAGGGCTTTGCCTACATGGCAAAGCGGGATCATTGGGTGCTTAATCCCATGGATGTGGACATGCTCCTTTAAGGGAGGCTTGAAGACGATCCATATGGTCCAGCATTTTGGCTTTGATGATGACTCCGGTCGCGTCGTGCGCCTCTACAAGATCTTGCATGGTTTGAAGAAGTCTTCCTTATGCTGGTACCAGGATATCACAGTCATGTTGCAGGGATTGGTCTATGCCCATAATGATGCATATCCATCCTTCATCCCGATTTACACACCACTAGTCGTTTCCACAATTCCTTTTGTATGTAAATGACCTCTTCATTACGTCTGTAGGTGCATTGAAGGAGGTCGATTAACTTTAGGGTGATTTGAGTATGAAGGAATTGAGACCGGCTGAAACATTCTTGGAGATGGAGTTTGTGCATGACCATGGGAGACGGGTGCCACTGGTTCACAAAGCACGCTTTTCTTGTGTCATTGCTACATTTTTTGCAACTTCTA
The DNA here is from genome assembly GCA_023375785.1 of Penium margaritaceum. NCBI lineage: Eukaryota > Viridiplantae > Streptophyta > Zygnematophyceae > Desmidiales > Peniaceae > Penium > Penium margaritaceum. Next base: position 238,812 of record SZWC01000625.1, on the reverse strand, counting down.
CGTGTATCACACATGTCGAGCAGGCCACTCTAAAGGCTCATGAATCGACACATCTTGGGGAGACAGTGGACATGACCCTTTACGTGTGCCTCATTGGCTTACTCATATACTGCATTGTCCTAAATTTTGTTCAGTTTTTCTAACCGTAATGAAATACAATTTTCTTTCACCCATGTTATTGAATTTTCAAATTACCAGAGTGGTCTCGCATCCTTTTCTTTTATTAAGAATCAGGTACTTACTTCGGCCCACGGTTCTAGTTCAGGCGGTCTCCTTTTCTTTAGAATGCTTGAAATTTGATTTACTAAATGAGGACCTTGATACCCGTTAGATTGCCTGTCGCAGTCTGACGGTTGACCGCGCAAAGTGCTTCTGTGCTTGATGTACCACAACACCTCTTGCCGAGGGCAGTCCGTAATTGTGTAGAAGCAGAGCCCGCCGATGGTGTGTATTAGAAAGATTTGAACCGTGCACGTGATGTCAAACAAAAAGTACCATTTTTTGGGCACCTTGAGCTACGTAATGTCTCAACTGACCCCGTTTTCTGACAGAACCAAAGTGGAAGCACACTGAACAGACCAGAAATTTTTTGAGTGATCCTTACATCCACTCCATTTTTTATGAAGAGCATGTGTGGAAATAAAATTTGTTAGTTTGCACAAAAGAAAGATCCAGTACAGAGCTTGGCCATAGTCAACCATCCCAAGATGGACTTCTAAACTCCTTTTCAGTTATTTTAATGTCCACATGTGGTCAGCTTGCAGGCTCCTACAAAAGTGGTGTGCTACATGGGTCTCCACTCGGCACCTTGGAATCGTTTTCTTCACACTATGCTCATTGGTCGCTCAAGGCTGTGCTGTCAGTGACAAGGCCTAGAGCACGAAAAAGAGACATTTGGAGGTGGGATGTGTTCAAACTTCGTGGAACCGTTGCTTTCTTATGAAAACAACAAGCACAGTTGGTTTTCTCATAGTTTTTCAGAGGTTGAGTACAAGGTGCTGGTTGCAATTGCTGCTAAGACTTTCTGAATTTTGTGTGTTTTTTGCAATCCATGCATATTCTTGCCTACCATCGCACAACATTTTCACATTGGGAGTGTTTCTAAAATTGCAGGGAACGTTGATTCATTCTATGCATGCACAGAGTACATCACTGTAGAGCATCACTTTGTGTGTACTTTGTGCATCAATATCTGACAACCATTACCCGAGTAGGGGCCGGAGTGTAGTAGGATAACTTCTCAACAAAGGCACTTTGTTTCATAGTCTTACTCTTACACCTACTGATGGATGAGGGTGGGGGGCTTGGCGTGTTTTTATAAGTTTTATGAGTTGCATCGCATTAGTGGCTGCACGTGCTTGGACACACCTTCCACCGAGTCTTAGTGAATTGGTGGTTATTTTGCATGTTCAATTTCATAAGTGCATATCTTGCAATGACCTCTTGGCTTGTTTCCATCTTTGTGCCGATACCTAATAATGGAGACTTCGATCTAGAAGTAGAGACAACCTGGTGATGTGCTCAGCTGAGGTACGAGAGCTCATGATCATCCCAGCATTGTGAATACTCCCAATGTTACCCATCTATGTCCTTTTAGGAAATCCTCTCAATGAACTGTTCATTAGCCCTACATTCATGTTTGAAGAAATGACTAGTTCCAGACTGTACTCTGTGTGTGTGGCTAGTGTTTATTCATGAATAGGTTTTTTAAGATACCTTGTTCTGATGAGAATGCACATGGTTATGGCCACGATTGTGAATTTTGGGATGTTTCCATGTGAAATCACTTACCGTGATGCACCACCTTGTTGGCGCCTGTGGCAGATATTTATGTTGCATGATTTTTACTTGATGTTCTCACGCTTGCTTTCATGACCATACGACTGCTGATCAGGTTACTGTTTCCAGGTCAGCAACAACAATGCTATAAATATTCCTAAAATCTTCTTACACATAATTGATGAGGAAACATACTTAATATCTCATGAAGTGGCAGGGCTACGATTTAGAACACAACAACTTGCATCACTACGAAAATCCGTGAGACAACAACATCCTAGTTCATAACTATTTCAGCCGGCACCGGCCATCGCTGCATCACTTGCAAGAAAAGGAAGGGAATTTGTACGTACCCAATGGTAAGTGAATCCCTAAACTCCACGTTTGGGTAACTTTTTTGTTACATTCATAGCCCAGTGCACGTCAAGTTTGGGATTTTAACACACATCAAAACATCATCGTGTTGACGTGATTCTTCAACACCTCGTGGCTACATTGGCCAATTTCTTTGAAGAGTGACAACAAGTTTCTCACACAGAGAGCGAGGTCTGTTGAACTGTGATGACATCCACCTCCCTCAAGGATGGAGAATATCTTGAGGTTCCAGCAGACCGGAGACTGTTGTAACCCATAGAAAGGCTTCGTGCGCCAGACTCCGCCTTTACCATCATCAAATTCATGTGGCTGCACCAAGTAGATCTACTGGTTGATTCATCCACACAAGAATGTGTTCATGTCATTCTCATGTAGCTCCCAGTCATGACGAGCCACTTGAATCAACAGCACCTTGGCATTAGTGTACTTCCCCACAGAAGCCAAAATGGCATAAATTCCACATGAGGCATTTGGAAGTAACAATTGCCCATAATTTGAGCCTTGAATCACTCAGCAGAATTGTGTAGCTTGCATTTGCGAAAAAAACATACACTTCGTAGCCATGGCCCTTAGCGGAGGTGGCAGCGGCATGTTTTCATTGATGCCATATTCCGTGATGGCATATAGTCCAGCGTGCATGGCATGCTCCCAAAGTGCTCCATCATGAGAGGACCGGGTGGTGGTGTCTGTGCAAAGTGTCTACCATGTACAAGAAGAGTCGTGGAAACCATGGCACTGCCTGCAATTGCTGTAATAGCATGGTGAAACTCATCGGTACGAGTGAGAAGCAGAGTGCGGTGTTTTGCTGGACTTACAGTGGCAACTAGCCTAAGTGCTTCAAAACCAGCGGGAGCAGCCTGACCAAGACCCAAGAGCTGAGGCACAAGCCCAGATGTACAGAAAAGCAGACCAGGTTGAGGCAAATGGACGAGAAGGGTGAGAGGAAAACTGCAATGGATGCAGGCGGCCAGAGGCGATTGAAGAAAGAAGGGACAGTAAAGGGAAGAGGAGCTAAATGGTCAATTTTGGAGGGAATGAGCATGGGATCAGTCTGCAAAATAGGTGTATCAGGTGATGATTCATGCAATGATGCACGTTTTGATGTAGGAGATGATGTAGGTGATGATGCAAACATAATTTCTCATGATGATGGGAGCACAAATCCAGGAACTGCTGTGGGTGTAGATGTAGACACCAAATCACACAGTGATATAGGCAATGATGCAGGTCCCGATAATGAGGGTGATGGTGCAAGCAAGAATGTAGCTAAGGATGGATGCATTCGTGGAAGAAAAGACCAATGCAAGAAAGGGTGGAAGCCACATGGAAGCTAGAGCTGTGTGAGGGGAACCGCCTGAGGGCTAGCCAGCCCAAGAGCTACTCTCAGCAAGGAAGACCAAGAGACTGGACACAATGGAAAGTTTCAGGACTGAGCTTGCTCTAAAACATGACAATCCTTGGACTATGAAAAGACGCCAAGGAATGGACACAGGTGGCTGTAAGGGGAGAGCCTTCTATGGTGCTGGTCCTTATGGAGCCGGACACCAAAAATGCTCCTCTAATATTGCACGAGGCATACGTCTGTGCGACAACCGTACCAGAATTTGTATGATGTGATGTGGTGTGGAACTGGCCTGTGAGGAGCCTGGTTCTACACCCAAGTTATGTGCCCTACTGATCTTGGATTTTGATTCTTCAATTTTACAATGTACTGGCTCCTGAATTCTCTTCAAGTTCTTCCATGGAAATGTTATTTGGACGATACCTAATCTTTACTTCAGCAAAAAGGAATGTTCCTTTTTTTGTCAAACGCTTTTGACACCGACATCAACAAAAAATCGTGTTGTCCGTCTAACAAGTCACGTGCAATCTTCACTTAATCTGACATATGTGGAAGTGTTGTTGGCACTGAAATCCCTGACATTGCTGGATTCTGGTCATCAAGATAGGCGTGAATATGTGTGAAAGGAGATTTAAAAAAAAGAAAGGATGAACACCCCAAAAATGAGATATTCCCATTATTTTCATTTTGCGGTAATGCTTTAGGTGCCATCTAATCAATTTGACTAAAACAATATGTTCAAAACTCGACCCAAGTGTATTTTGAATCAAACTCAAGACTAGTGGGAAATTCCATGGTCTTTTAAGCAAACGCTTTAGAAAATAAAGACTTGACCAGGATGGTGTGAACCCCATCTACCATAGTGTGGTTCCGACTTTCAGAGACTTCATTCTACCAAGGGATGTAGGGGGGAAACGACTCAAGCCGGAGACCAACCAACATAAGAACAAGAAGGTTGGGTCTGATGAACTCGATACCACAGTCGGAGCAAAACGTTTGTAGCTTGTGCTGATATTCGTGGTCTACCTGGTCAAGCCAAGGTCCAATCTTGGGGTCGATGTTACTATTTAGATGGACTCAAAAGATCCCATGGAAATAAGAATAGTCATAAGTCAGACAAAGGACATAACGGTGGCCATGGAGGAACTCGACCGGAAACGATTCCTTGAAGATAACATGGAAAAGAGTGAGAGGCTCATGGGCACACATGAATGAAGAATGGTGTATCTTGCCTTTTATACCATCCATGCATTCATAAACACAGGATGCAAGGAAAGTGGGAGCATCCTAGCTAGCAGCTGGGTGATGACGTAGAAAGCTGTGAATGGAGGAAGTACTCGCGTGGCAGAGGAAGTGATGAATCAATTTTTTATGCTGGGGAGAGAGCAAGGGAGCGATATGCATGTGAGCTGTGGCAACAGTCAATGGGCTAGGTTCAGATAAAAGGTCACAGTATAATCCATCACAAGTATGCCAAGGAGCACGACACCCCTAAAAAGGTGCAATAAGATGGTGCCGACATAATGAGAACCAACGAAGTACATACCTTTCTCTCCAAGGGTAGTGACTTGTCGAAAGAAGTAGACATGCCAAAATCCCACCAAAGGAGTAGAATGCACAAGAGTGTTACAAAGTGAAGAAAGAAAAAAAAAGTGCAGGAGAAGGGAGTTAGACAGAACTGAATGCAGGCAGGCAGCAAACACAAGGTAGAGCATCGAAGTTTAAGGTATACAAGAGACACATTGAGAGAATGCAAGAGGAAGACAAAGAAGCCCTTCTGAGCTGAGCATATGAGCGAAGTAATAGAGCAAAGGATTGCAAGAGAGTTGTTGGAAAAGGATGAGAATCTGACGAATGGCAGAGCAGGGAGACGGTGGCTAGAGTCGTGGAATCAAAGCCACCAGGATCGATAGAGCTGTTCTGGTTTGATTTTCAGAAAATGAACCTCCTCAATGCATGCACACATAACAAGAAAAGCAAATGGGACAAAAACTAATTTCTGCAAGTTGGACCCAGGTGTCAGTTGCCAATTTTCTAGCGGATGTGTCGACATTCAGCTACAATGATCGAGAGATCGGACATCCATTGTCAAGGTGGGTTGGTAGGGGACCTGAATCTTATTCAAGGTTAGGTTTTACCAGAGGGATTTCTTTTTTCATATTCATAACCTCACACCCCCCTTGAATCTGACTAAATACCCTGCTAATCTTGGATTTCAACGAATGGAAAATGGTGAATTATAGAATCTAAGAATTAGACGAGATTTTTCTGGTTTGAATTATTTTGGTAGTCCTTAATGGTCGAATCCACATCAAATGGTACCTTGATTTCAACGTTTATATTGAGAAAAACACCATTGAAGTTTGAAATCCCTTAGCCTTTCACATACAATTCGAGTTCAATTATTTATATGGTTTCTAGAATTCATTGAAAAAAAAGTGTATCACATTCAATCAACTTAAAAAAAAATTAATATCCAAATCCAAAAGTGGTAGGGTAGTTACTTTGTGACTTCCTTTTACATCATAAATCTTCTTTTTAGGATGGTATTGGTGATGCTAGATGATCCGCAGAGGGATCGGCAACTTCCACTTCTCTTGGACATTGTATGATGAATGATCCTAGTTGTAGTCGCAGTCCATGTGGATGTTAAACCCTGGAGGTGGACCTAGAGGTTCTAGACGAATCCTTGTCCATATGATGGGTTGTGTAGGCTTTGTCTCACTGTTTCTCTAACACCATGAGAGAATGAGATAACCCCCTTTGTGATATTGTATGTAAGAGCACACAATGTGAGAGACACATCGTTACAGACAATGCTAGAAAAGGTGGAGAGATGGAAAACAACATGACTGAAGATATGAAAATGAGGGAGTAACATAGTGGGAAAGTGGCAGGAGATATTCACCCCTCCCCTTTTATTCAAGTGTGCACGCATAAGCACGAAAAAATCTACTAGACTTGTGAGAAACAACCTGAAAGCTCCCAACATACAAATGGATGGAACACATCAACTACACAAACCAAAAGAAGAGAAAGTTGCATCGATTAAATTTCCACAAATTTAAGCTAAGAAACAAGAATTGTGGGACTATCAAGAAAATAGCTTTTGGGATCGGGTCCCCTCAGAAACTCCTATGGACATGAGAAGATGTGTAAGGTGGGGATTTGATGAAGGTAGCACTTGACCTCCATAGACCTCCTTCAAGGGAGTGTCGACAAGTCTCGAGAAAACCACAATTGAAACGACCACAGTGATCAGCTTCAGAAGGATTGTTGGAAGTGTCACCAACCCTATCAACGTTTTGACAATGCACCTTGCATATACTTGAAATCTCCCGATTGTTTAGTGAGCTTTCTTGAGTTTTTTTTTATGAAATTGTGATTTGACACATGTCATGTGTGTTACATATGTGGAGCAGCTAAGGCATTTTCCATGCCTCATTTGTGATAAGAAAGCTATATATATTACGGTCCTGACATGCACGAATTCTTGAAATCTGTACGTGGGAATTTCTGTCCTTACATTCATGGCTCACCGTGCGTCGAACTCAAAATTTTAAGCCAATCAGCCGAAGGAATTTTAGCCAACATTCCCAACCTTCGTTGTTTTGTTCCAGAAGCATCCGACATGTTTGACCCCATTATAGAATTGTCAAAGTTTGTAAACCATGTTTAGCTTTTGATATTTTTTGGTGGATTTTTTCAAAATCACTAGAACGTTTTAGAGATGTGCCTCAATATTCACGCAACGTCCTGATTTCTCAATGAATATTCCTGGAGCATCGCCTTACAATGCAGTTTTGCATACGTCACTTGACCTGAGCATCCAAGAACCCAAGTAGGCCTCATTCTTGCTTTTCTCTTGTACACATGTGCTTCATAGTTCCACCTCGTGTCATCAAAGAGAAAGAATGAAAGATTAGGAAGCATCCAAGTGCCCTATGTTCTCCAACTTCTCTCATGCTCTACATTCTCTAGCATTCCAACGAGGTACGTTCCACCTTGCAAAATACTTGGTATCATAGCACATTGGTAAATGAAGGGCAGCCAACGTGTCGAATCCTAGGCAAAATCATTGCATAAGATAACGAGGATGCATTTCTGCATCTTCGTTATCTAGATGTTTGGAGGCCTCACAACAAAGATGGTGAAAGGAGCGACGGCACCCAACGATGATGTAAACTCCACAAGTGAGCATTTATTTCCTTACATTTGTGGCGCAATGCACATAAAACTGAGAATTTTTATGTTTTTTGGCCACCTGCCCCGACCTCCCGTGTTTCAATGTCAAAGGTTCTTACTATTGGTTACTACTTCTCACCTCATCCTTGTGAACCATCCACGTTCTGCTCCCGTGACACAAACCCCCCGTGAAAATTTTACGAACTCCTAAAATTAGGGCTCTAATTGTCTACTTCAGAATGTTGATGCTGCATTTTATCCAGTGTTAACATGCTAATTATTTGCAATTTCCCTGGGTAGAATGTTTTACTTTCAAGATAGAGGTTAGAGGTGGTTTAAAACCTTTCGCACTGGGGAGGTCTGGCTCTTCTCGTGGCCGACGCGTAGAGCATCCCCACATTCGAAATTCGATAGTATTCTGTACGTGGTCTGATGGCGTTTCCGGTCTGCCCTCTTGCCCGTTCAGATGTTCGCTCTGCAGCCGAGCCGGCACTGCAAAAGCAGCCACCCCGTGGCCATGCCAGTTTTTGCAGCAGTTCATGATTGCCGGTACTCTTGCGTCGATTAAAGGTCCCTTTTTCATTGCCATGGCCGATAAGGTTGCGGGCGACCCACATGCAAAGACTCCACGGGAGGCCATGGAATCTTCGTTCAGACTGGAGGACAAAGATCCGTTCCAATCATAGCTGCTCTTCGGTTTACGCGGACCATCTACGTCCAGTGGACTGTTCGTTCTTGCTCAGCACTAGTGTCCATTTCAGGCAAAAAAAAGTATCGTTAATACACCGACGGGCGAGATCGATGGAGAAACGGTTGGACGGGCACCGTTTCACCCTTTCTGATGTCGAAACGTCCGGGAGCTGATGTCATAAAAAGGGCCAGGGGAATCGTATTCCCGCCACCTCTTCCCAGCCGTGGCTCCTGTAACTTGATGGATCCAAGCTATGATAAACGAAGATTTTTTCAAAGGGCGCATCTCACATCGCGCCGCTCGTATCCGTAGCTTCTCCTTTCCAGACCCACTGGCAAGTGCTCTCGTCTTCTCCCGTACTCCCTCCCTGTCCCTGCGGCTTTTGAGGTACGGACTGCAAAAGCATATCGTGCCCTGTGTACGGCATCGGAGAGCCGGGTGACAGGCAGACATCATCAAGAATCTATTGAAGGACCGTGCGGCAAAATCGAGTTCATACAAACTCGAGTTCGAAAGAACATCGTCGCTTCCATCGCTCGAAACTGTTCATACGAACGCAAGTGACGTCACGGAGTTCTCTTTCCTACCAGGTCAAATCTCACTTCATGTCTACTTCAACTTGAGTAGGCAACATCGTTGATCCCCTTTCAATCTTCATTATGCTGAACAGTACCCGCTTTTGCTCAAACTTCGTCGTGTAAGCGTCCGCGACAGATTTCCAACCTGTTTCCTATGCCACGCGCGGAAAGAACGATGTGATGTAAAAAAATTGTAAATCTTGCTGCCCTCCACGAGAACCACTTCTCATGGCTGCCATCAATTTTCAGTCCAGCAGGTGGTCGGTGCCAAGTCTCTCACGCTCGGACGCAGAGTTCCACACATACGTACCGATGTCTTCTTCTCAAACCACAATTCACTCTTTGCACTAACGGACCATGAATTCTCTCAGACGCGTTAGAGAGCCTTGCACATTCCGGGCGTAGAACACTCGAAAAGTTTCGAGTGTTCTACACTGTGTGTTAAGGGGGTGTGCAGTTGCATTGGAGATGAAACTGCACTGCGATGTAAACATCGCGATGAAACCGCGGCTCGCTACAGTAATGGGGATGTGTGAATCACATTGACGTCATTTTCGTACAGTTGGTCTTTGTCGCCGAAATCAGCGATGAACCTCGCAGCAACGAATATGCTGTTTCGACCGGCCGCTCCTAAATCGCATTCGCAGCGCAATTGTCGTGTGTTTTTTTCATCAGAAGCTTTCCGAGCAGGACGTCAGTAAGCTTTCTGAGAAGAACATAGGTCTTTTAAACAAATGGAAATATTGGTAAAAAGCGAACATACTGTGCCGCAACGTCACGTGTAAGCATGATCGAGCCGTACATTTCAAATATAATTTAACCTTAAGCTTGCCTCACATTGCGTTGTGATGCAACATACATGGTCGGGGGCGATTGACGTGAAGCATGGCATCACGGCCAAAAATCGGCCTCGAAAGACCCAAATCGCGAAAATCACTCCATTGTGTTGACGTTGCACATGAACAGTGGCTCGATGAAAATATTTTGATGATCGCGTGAAATCTTGACTCGCTAGCGTTGTAAACGCTCGTGACAGTAGCTAACGTCATTTTTGTAGTTTAGCATTCAAAGGAGTCGCGAGTGACTTTCCTCCATCGCGCTGCATTCATCAGCAATGCAACTACACACCCCCTAAATATGCATCGTGATTTCGATAAAAAAATCCCCTTGAATGCGCGCTTGGTCAAACGAACATGGTTCAGGCTGTTCCGAGGAGTTGCTAGCAACACCCCCTAGAACACCTTGAGCAACGAACGGCTACGAACTCCTGCGAACTATGAGCAAAAGAGGGTAGCATGCGCGGACACGGAGTTGCTGGTACGGAATCGGCCTCGGGCAGGTAGAGTCCGATGACTCCATTGTCTTATTACCTGTTCGTAACCCCCTTGAGCGCGAGTTCGTATGAACGCGATTTTGCCGCACAGTCCCTGAAAAAACTAAAAACAAATCGTGCACCAGCCAACCTCAACGAAAGCGCTATGCCAACTTGAAGGAAAACTATAATTTTGCAGCCTCTCAGGTGCCACAGAGTATTCCTCTCGCGAGAGTTGCACAATAATACACTCATACCCGGATTCCTCAGATAAACTCAACTAGGACAGAGTATTTTATATAATCCTCATAATATTCACTAAGTGTACATATTATAAAGTTTCACGCACCTATCGGCTTTGTAAAACTGAGGATTGACATTTTCACTAAACAAATATGGATAATTGAAACAAAACTAGTTAAAACGTGCCTAGATAGTCCTATTCATATTTTGGAAATGAAAATCCAGAGTCTTCATTGTGAAAGAAACTCTGGATTTATGTAAGACAAATCTTTCTGAACCTCTTCCTCACTCAGATGAAAAATACAAGTCTTCGTTATAGAATTGAATTAATATAACATAAAATTCGTGGGCATCGTATGTTTCCTTTTATTGGTTTAAAACATAATAAATCTGTAAGAAAAATTGAGCTCAAAATAGTTTTAATTAATAAAAAAATGTCAGTCGAAAATTGGTTAATCATACATGGTTCAATTTTATTCTTGGAAAAGATCAAAGAAAATTCCAGATTTGACCATCCCATCCATCCAGGGAGAATTTTGAAAGGCATGTAACGTTAAGGGAGATGTACAAACAGCAAATTATTCAGACTTAAGGAAGTTTTTGTACACTAGATATATACAGAAAGTTTTTTTAAAACGTAAAAACTTCAAAATTGAAACTTAAAACGAAATTATTTCTATTAATTTTAGAATAATTTCAACGAAACTTTAATCATATAAAACAATTATTTCAATAATTCCTATAATTCAAAAACCATTTCCTTGAAGATGGTTCAAGGAGTTAGATGGAAGAATATTTCACCCATTAATTAATAATAATAAAACGAAAATGATTTGTTCTAAATAAGATCTACATATTTAAAATTTACCAAGGCTGAAGTCAAATAAATATTTATTCATATTCAAGAACTTTATTTAACAATTTTCATGCACTATTTATGACATTTTACTCCATAAGATACATTTTACCTGAATTTCGCATTATTCCAATTCTTTGCTTCTTCAAATGCACCAAAGATTGATCTTCACGTTCAGATAACATATTTTTAGCAGGAAAATTATTCTTATGCAAGGCAATTTGAGAACAAAACATAAAACTGACAGTCAAGAAAGACAGTTGCAATCATTTCCTTATTTCTATACTCCATCGACACTGTTTCATGACCGACATCATGAGGTGATGTCAAGCTTGACGCAAATGCTTGAAGCAAGTAAGGACAACTGAATCAAAAGAACTATCTAGACAGAAATTGCATTCAGAAAGTTTCCATTGTTCTTTCTTATAGAATACATGTATAATTATAAATCATAGAAAATTAATAACTTTATGAAGAAACAAAAACGTAGCTTCAATAGGCATGGTGAGTCATGACGACTCGGGCAAGGAAAGACCACTTTGATTAGAAGGGCGATCATTACGTTTAACAATGCCAATTTTTCCCATCTCGCTTGAGCCTTTTCTATGCTAAGTCCAAGCATCACCTCTACATAGATTTTAGAGCTCAGTCAACTGATTACATCGACGGTCGTCTCCAATCCTCTGTGAAACTTCTCACATACCACACGGAGTTTTGAATTGAGTAGTGAGCAACAGGTGACCATGTGGTGGTACAGTTGGAAGGTTGCCTAGAGGTGGCAAAACCCCACCACCTCTATACAAGCACACCCCACCTCCAACCCCACCTACTTCCACACTAAACTACTATCTCAAAGGCTTTCTATACCACCAAGGTGCCATATCACCCTCTTACTACAGCAACAAAGGATAAATAAGGGACAAGCTTGGAGATTCTAGCCTATTTTTTGTGGGACCCTTACCTAAGAAAAATGTTTCCCGGGTTCTCCAAGAAAAAAGGAGTAAAGAGCCATAACGTGGCATCCAATCCTCAATTTAAGCACTATTTTTCTCTTGAATCAAGGTAATCGACTACTACCACATTATGCCACTTAATTTCACCATTTTACTATCTTCCTATGGTTAATTTGAGAAACATTATTTTTACCTTTTAATTTTAACTCGATTCTGCAATTCTTTCTCCAACCTGCCAAGTAGTGACTTGGATCACATATTTGGTGCTGATTAACATTGCATTTCCTTTCCATTTTTCCAACTACACAAGAGAGAAGATGAAGGAGGTTTGTTTGTGAGCCAATTTGGTCCACCACAGATTTGAACAGATGTACACATAGTCTAATATAGTGTCCTCCACCCTGATTGTTAAAAAAGGGAAGAGGGGAGATCGCGGTTTGGAGGAGGAGGTTGGAGACTGAGAGAGCCAAAGCCAAACCTTGCCATGAGGACGGTCGGCCTTGGGACCAGACTCTCCGTGGTCTTTGGTTGTGCACTGAGCGCTAGCTCTCTTTACTCCAATGAATGCATGCACTTGGGATCCAAGGAGCGTCGCAGGACATTAGCGCCTGGTGCCCACCTCATGAAGTCACCTCCGAAGGCTACCCGATGACTACAGGGGGAGGTGCTCGACCGGAATCGCCAAGATGTAAAGCGCCAACATGAATTCAGCATGGACTCCATCGCAAGACTCTTGTCACGGTTACTTGGTAAGGCGATGGGAAAAATTGGTTGCTCGGTGTCCAGCTTGGTTTTCACAGCAACGCTACGCTTTCCTTGATCCTTCGTGCAAATTACAAGGGGTTTAATGCCATGAAGAGGAACAATGCTGATGGTTAAAAACTTGACAGGTTTGACAAAAGTGACTAGCATGGAGATGAATCACACGATGAGACATCAGATTACGTTGTCATTGAAGTGAATCGCGAAGGTGAAGAATAATGAGATGCACATGACACAAGTAGCAAGGGCGGTGAGACGGGCAAGTCCATGCCAAAGGAAATTGAAGTAGGTGTTACTGAACAAGAGAATGCATTATATTGCGTGGATGACAAGGATTGTGCACTTGTTTTAGTGGGAGGGGAGCGGGGCCAACTTGCGAGCCTGTTGTTTTTCGTGGCAGCATAGCGTGCGCTCAAAGCAAAAGTTGTTGGAGATGCAAGTTGTGTTCTAGAAGTAGAATTACCAACATAAGAACCCCACCTGGGAGGAGTATTTTGTACTGATGCAAGAGCTGTACTCTAGGCTTACTGACTTATAGAAGTTGAAGAAGGAGCTCAAGAGTTGGGTGTAAGGAAGCATGTCGATGGAGCGTTATGTTGAGTTTTCTTTGAAGACTACAAAGAAGGTCTAAGATTGCCACCTGAAAGAGCAGGCCACAATTGACCTTTTAAAGAACGGTTTGGCATGTTGTCAGCTAAAATTATTGTGCTGTTATAGTAATAACAAAAAGTGGAAGTCCCTTCACACAATAACTATAGGCGTGTGCAAGGTATACAAGGTGAACTCCTGCACGTGGGATGGCAATGCGTGTAAAGGTAGGCTAGTGATGAGGTGTCGCTGCGCCAACGGAGGTAATGTTTAAGCCCACCAAGATTTTTTTTTGACATGGTGTAGATAACAAATCTCGCTTCCCTATCATCTATAAACACATCCACCTGGCTAGGCACATCGGACGCAACTCTCCAGAGCGCGATTGCAAGTAGTAGGAAGGAAAGCAACATGGCCGACAGCACGTCCATGGCGGGCATCAAGGCTGAGGGCTAAACCGCTTTCACAGCGGTGGCCACAATTACTTCGATTAGGGAAATTAGCATTTGAGTGGGTAGTGTGATGGAAATGCAAATGCCCCTGCCAAACGGGGATGCCTTCATGGGGGCAGCTCCAAGGCCAAGCATTTGCAGTTGTCCAACATTTAGGGACATAAGGTGGTCAACATGGAGATGGACGCCCTTGTGATGATGACGATGACTTCGAGGGAGGTGCTAAGGGATGTGTTTTTTCATTCCCTACATGTTTGTGATCAATATTTTCATGATCCATAGTAGGTAAATGAGAGCTCTTATCTAAGATTGCTATGAATGATGGCAATGATGAGTCAAAACCTTTAATTTTCTATGATCACAATATTTCTTAATTGTTTATGTTTATTTCATGTCTCATGAGTTCCTCTACCATGATCCCTCATTCCCACTCTTAAATGTGACAAAAAAAACCTTAAAACAAGTTCATTCCAAGTCATAACCACTAAAGAAAGTTGACGAGATGTGATGGAAGCTTCAAACAAACCTCATAAGAAGAACTCTCCAACATCAACAATAATGGTCGTGCTTATGAATGTAGAAACGAACAAATTTTCATTTAAAGGATGGAAACTGCTTGTCTCATTCACCAAAGGACATCACAAGTGGGAATACTTTGATGACATGGTTGAGTTGCAAAGAAACACTCATGCTTGTCGGGTACATCACCTCATCGGCAAGCCCCAAGTGAGCTTTTTAATATAGAAGTCTAAAGCATTGATGACCATGAAATTTGATGGCAACTTGGCAGGCACCCCTACATACATCTTGGTGCACACCAGGGTGGATGACTCATTTTTCAGTGGTGTATTTCTACGCTTGTGGCAATAAACTTACATGCCTCGCACTCATACCGTGGTGTTAGTGACATCAAAGAGGTGCTTGTCCTTGGTGAATGTGTGGCATAGCTCACATAGCCCTTTTTTAACACCAGTCTTCGCCTTACTGTGCTTGATCACATAGATCCAGTCGAGATCTGTGGCATGTGAAGCACAAGGCACTTTTGTACTTTGACTCGAAGATAGTACAGATCAGTAGTGGAAAGAGAATGACCGTCTTTCTACCATTCCACAAATCCAACAACGTAAAATAAAGGCTCAACCAAGCTTCTCATCACTCCAAGTGAAATGGTGTCTTCAATAAGGGTGCTGCTATTTTCTTACAACTCTAAAAAATATGAATGACGAGATAAAGAATGAGGTACCCCAAGGGGTCACAAACATACTCTCAGAATTCTCAGACATTTTCATGCACCACCAAATAGATCACCACCTGAAGAAATGGTTGGACACACCATCCTATTGGAGCCCAGGGTTGTGCCTCCCTGCTAGTATGTGTATCACTTAAGCCAAGCATGATGAAAACGAACGTAAACCCACATTAAGGAGTACTTCTAGAAGAGTTAGATAAATCCAAGCTCATCACCATTTGGAGCACCTATTTTGTTTATGAACAAGAAAGATGGTAGCATCAAGATGTTGTTGACTATTCAGAACTGAAAAAATGCATTTAAGAAAATGCCACTCTTTCGCGCATCGAGGACCTATTTGACCAACCCCCATGAGCAATATTCTTCACGTTTTTTGATCTATTGCATTATTACCATTAAATCTGGATCACAATGGAGAATTTAACAAAAAATACATCCAAAACTCAACTCAACACTACTAGTTCCGGATCCTATGCTTTTGGTTGAGGAACGTTCCTACAACATTCCAAGCAGTGATGAACAACATCTTCCGTGAACACCTCAGCAAGTCATTCCTGATGTATCTTGACAACATCCTCATCTTCTCCTAGAACCAAGAATAACACGAGCGACACCTCTGAGTGGTGCTTGAGATTCTTTGCAAGAACTACTTCTTTGCAAAGAGAAGTAAGTGCAAGTTTGCGTAGTAAATGTTAGAGAACCTTGGTCATGCCATTAGTGGCAAGGGCATCCAGGAGGACCCTCGCAAGTTTTAGGTTGTGAAATAATGGCTTCAATCAAAGAACGTGGGGCAGCTCCTTTTTTTCCTTTGCTCACAAATTTGTTATGGCCTTTTATGAGAGGCTACTTCATGGTAGTGAACCCTCTTACTGCCCTGATTTAAAATGAGAGCACATGGGTTTGGTAAAAAAAATGCAATGAGGCTTCCGAAGCCATGAAGGAGATGCTGATCTTGACACTGGTACTTTACACTCCTGGATCCAAAGAACATGTGGAAGGTATGTTGTGATGCATTGGTTACAAGGTTCAAGGATCTGCTTATGCAAGACGGCCACCATGTTGCTCATGAGAGCTCCAATCTCATAGATGTAGAGACCATGTACACCACTAGGGATTAGGAAATTCTCGCAGTTTTGCATAATTTTGAAGTATGGCGTTGTTGTCTCAAGGGTGAAAAGAGAAAACTCACGGTAGTCACAAACCATAACCATCTCACATACTCTCAGACGAAACCGAACCTTTCACGATGACAATCATGATGGAACAAATACTTGAAATGCTTCACAGTCACCTATTAGTAGAAACAAGGATAGGCTAACATGCCAAACCCATTGAATTGAAATCCTTCACACAACAGTCTCATGCTGAGCAAATATGCTATCACACAGCAACACGTTGCCACCGTGTGGCAAAGATCACATTCTACACAAACCCACTCCGCCCATCCTCACGACCATTGGTCAATGTTGTTGAAAATGGAACAAAAACCAGGAGTTGAACTTGCTCTTAAATTATTCTCATTGTATGAATATAATCAAGTAGACCGTTCAAGTAGAAAGACACACTTTCAACTAGTCATTTGTATCTCAGAAAGCAGGAGACTACAGAGGTGCAGATGTAAGGCCTCGCGTCTCATTTGTTATCTTAAAAGCATACAACACTTCTTGGAGCAGACTAGGAAATATAACTTCTCTCCAAAACCACACTCAATAAAGTAAAAGTTAAATCAATGTGTAATCAGATTGGAATCACCTCATTTATGAGTGGAAGTACGGCCTTACACCCCAGATGATGAGGCCTGAAATAGCAAGGAGTTGGTGTAGAGGAAAACTCTCAGCAAAAGGTGTTGGGCTTAATCTTTGAGTGCATCCCTGTGTAGGAGAAAATCTTCACATGGATTAAGTAATTGTATCAAATGATTATGAGATCCTTTAGTAGTTACTTGGGCTGAGGTTGATGATGTAGGCGATAGGCCTAATGCTCTTTTGATGATGTCTTATTGTACCCTTTCACAAAGAGGTACTAAAAAAGGTAGCTTCTGAAGGTGGCTTCTACTGAGCCCTCCGATGATGTGAGAAAAAGAGCCTTTCTAGGTTGTACCTTATGGAGTTGAGGATCTGGGACTTGAGCATGGAAGTTTGAAGGAACAAAATGTTGCCGGAGTAGCCCTCCGGACTTAGCCAAAAATCTCCAAAATCTGGTACCTGGAGAAGTACATGTAAGCATTTCAAACACTCCCCCTCGATCAATGAACAGTAAATGCCTTAAGGACCAAGCAGTTTGTGCATCTTTGGCCATGGGGAAGACTGTTATGGTTCAAATGGAAAGGTGGGGAGATGGATCGTGTCGCTAGCTCGTGGAGTTGAGGGCCTGTTGAGTTTATAAGAACAACATGAGGGTTCATCTGGATCTCTTCAAGCTATTTCAGTGCCATCCCATTGTTGTAAGGGATTGGTTTCATGAACCGGTGGCAGTGTTGGTGTGCGTATGACACTGGAAGGTGGTGCTACTTTGTCTCCAAGAAACATGGTCTCCTTTGTGATTGAAAAAGAAGTTGATTTGCAGTAGTGGAGGGCCTTTTGGTAGGAGGCGGCCCTAAGAAGGGCTAAGGTATGCTTTGCTGTAAAGGAAAGAAGCATGTTTCTTGTTGGTGGTTGATTCCATCAATCGTCAAACTTAAGAAAATTCGTTTCTCGAAAGGCATGTCTCGCGACATGCCTTTTCAAGGCATGTCTCGAGGCATGTCTTGTTACATGCCTCAAACGGACATGTCGACCGAGGAGCGAGAAAGAATTTTGAATTTCTTGCTTGTTTGCTTGCTTGCTTGCGTGCTTGCTTGCCTACGTGCTTGCTTGTTTGCTTGCTTGCTTGCTTGCTCACTAGCACGCTTGCTCGCTTGCTTGCTCACTCCCTTACGGGGCCTGTTCGCAAGCAAGCTACGGGCCAGTAGGGATTTTGTCAGAATGAAAATGTTTTTGACTTGCTTGCTACTGACGTCATCACCACACCTGCAAAAAACGCTTGTGTTATAGGATGGCCTTGCCTTTGAAACTTCAGACGACTTATGCCGAATGTTTTTCGAGCTGCTGTGGATCGCCCTTTGTTTCCCTGGCAGCGCATTGAAACGCCCACTCCAAGAGGGGTACATGTCCATATAAAATGGTAAATGCTTGTGAGAATATTGTAAGAGCTTCAACACATCGTAAACCCAAAAGGCCGTACACTTTTGGCCATGGAAAACTGTTGTTGATTTTCTGAAGGTGTGATAGTAGACTCTTCTCTTCTCTAATGGCCATTGAATTTTTATTCACAGTGGATGATGCCTTTTTTCATGCCAGCTTCATTATTAATATTGTTTCCCCCCCTGTTCCTCCCATGGTTCTACCAAGTGATGATTTTCTATTGTCAAATTTTGTCATCGTGGAGGTAAAGGGTGACAATGATGTGATCCCATCCCCTGCAGAAACGTTGAGTGAGATGAGTGTGGTGAAAACGCTTTTGTCCCTTCTAGTATTTCTAGAGGAGGAATCAACGGAATATTTGGTGGAGGTGGTGATCAAAAGCGAGCCAAGTAAGGTGCCACAAGTTCCAGTGATGCTGTCAGGTGGGGTGCCGGTGGTGTCTATACGCAAGTTTCCAACCATGGCTACTCCTACTCCTTCGCTTCAGGCCAAACGTGGTAGTCTTGTTTCAATGGCTTCCTTGTATGCAAAAAGTGGGACCAAAAGCATCGTCATGGACGCCGGCCACCAAAATGATGATGATACTACGACTTTTGTGCTTCTGATGTATTCTGCCTCGGAGTGTGCTGAGGTGCAAAGGTAACAGCATAAGAATCACCACTTTGCAAAGGATCCGAGAGTAGAGATTCTTTCCTATCAACCCCTCCATATTTGTACTGTGCACAAAGGTGGTGCTAGGGCTGAATCTTGTCGTTGAATGTGTACAATTGTGATGAAATATATGTGCTCCTTGTTTGAATCATTACCTGTGAGCCATGTTTGTTTGAGTCACGTGGTGCTGTGATATGCTGACCTTTGTTTGAGACAATCTACTACTGGTTATTTCCCTGGAATGAATTTTGTCTCCATGGTATGATCAAGGAATTTTGATCAGATCGAATGCCTATTTATGTGGATGTGTTTGCTAGGCCCATGATATTGAGCTGGCTTGGATAAACTGATGGCCAAATTTTTGTCCATAAAGAGAGGTGTTGGGTCATGTTGAGGAGAACCAATCTCAGAGAGCACATTTTGAATGTAGAAAAATTCCTATGTTGCATGTGTAGCTGCTTTAAATTCTACTTCTGTGTTACTATGAGTGACATTCTCTTACTTACGGTTTTCCATGAAACTACTACCCCTCCAAAAATGCATGAGTATCCCAACAGGTTGTATTGATCTTTGTACTGAGTGTCAAAATGAGGATTGGAGTAAGTTGATAGTTGTAAGTTGTTTGATGTGCCAGACATTAGCTTGAAATCATCCGTTAAAAAAACGTAACAGAGAGCACGATCCAACTCTTTGCATGCAGCATCCAAAGTAGTTTGGCTGAGGTGTCAAATTTTCTCACAACAATTTCTTGATCTAGGCGTGTGTAGCTTACAAAAAACAGTGATAATCCAATTTTAGACAAATATTCACGAAGTGTCATGGTCCCCCCGTGATTGCTGAGGCGCCAATGGCTGCTGGGACATTGGTTTTTTGCCAATTTTGATGCCATTTTTATACAAGAATGAACCTTGGAGGCGTTTGTGTGTTTTCGGAGATGAATTGTTTTATTAGTGCGATCTTGGGTGATGTTCATGCCGAGGAAGAACTTCACATCTGGCATGATGCTAATCTTGAATTTTGTTAACAACATGGTTGCAGTGGCTATCGTGACTCTAGAATTGTTGTGAAAGATGACAATGTCATTGATGTAAACCAATGCATATCAAGTAGGTGTTGTTGCAATGGGCTGTAGGAGAAGCAACAGGCAGTCGTTTGCCACTGCTTGTAGCAGAAACGTTTGATGTAAGGAAGTCATGGACTGTTTGGTACCAACGTAGTTGACTTCGTTTGAGGTCGTATTGGCTTTTGATGAGCTTGCATACGTAGTTGGTGTTGTCCGAGGCTCTTTCATGTAGACGATGGAGTCAATGTATCCATGGAGAAAATAGTTTTTGAAATAAAGCTATACAATGTAAAGGTCACAAACAGGTGGGATTGTTGACGTGATGCATGATGTTGTAAAACGGTTGATGGGGATGTAAGTCTTGAAGTAATCTTATCCTTCAATTTGTGTGAAACCTTTGGGAATGAGTCTTGCATTGAACTTTTCAATGGTGATTTCTTCTTTCATCTTGATGCGGAAGACCTAGTTAACTCTGATGGGTTTGATACTTGGTGGTAGACTTACAAGTCCCCAGGTACCTTTCTCATGAAGGCTCTCATATTCAACTTCTTTTGGATTCCTTCCTTTTTGCATCTTCTAGTCCTAAGAGAGCTTCATTCATTGTGTGTGGCTTGATGAGCATAATGATTGCAATGTTTCCATAGCCGCAAGTGGTCATAACACATGAAGGAAAAGCTTGATGAATCTTTCTATGATTGTAGACGTATGTGTCTCCCCCTCAATAAGGGATGTTGTGGATGAAGGGCTTACGGTCTCTTAAGGAACTCAAGTAGTAGTGTTTGGAGATGATGCTTGAGAAGGAACCTCTTTAATGTGGTGAGTATCGCTTGGCAAAGGGGCTAATGTTTCTTCATCTATGCGGGTTCTTTCTCATGAGGAAGCTAGTTGTTGTATAGAAATGGATCATAATGTTTTTGTTTCTGTTTGATCACAATGCTCTCGCTAGATTTCCAGCTTGTGTATGCCATCCTTTCATACAATACTACATGGCGTGCCGTGCAAATACATTTTGCGTTGACATCCTAGCATATCCAACCCTTATATATGTCACTTTTTCGAAGGTAGATGTCCACTGAGATCAATCATCCAACTTACGATATTTTTCTTTAGGGTTGTAGTTGAGTGCCATGAATTAAAAGATGCAAAGTGATGTTACGTTGGGTTTTGCTATTGTCCGTGCCTCATACAGTGTGGATGATGTTGACAAGGCTCTTGTTTGCACTCTATTCTCGATGTAGGTGGTGTGTTTTCATGTATGGTGCCACAAAGAGGAAGCACGTTCTGCATGAACAAGACGTTTCTTCATGGTTCATGAAATAGTCCAGATATAGCATTCTGCAAACCATTTTGTTGAGGTGTGTGTGATGTTGATGTTTGTTGTCGAATGTCTTGTCAATGTAGCAACTCCTTCACCTTCTATTGACATTGTCTCCTCCATTGTAAGATCAAATGATTTGGATCTTTATTGAAGACCGTCGCTCTACTGATGCCAACCATTCCTTAAGGTCTTTAAAAGAACCGTCATGGATGACGAGTACGAATGTCCAAACAAAGCGTGTGGCATTGTGTAGAAATAGAACAAAATACTTGTAATTCTCAGTGGAAGTTGGAAATGGCCCATTGATGTCAATATGGAAACGATGAATCTTTTGGACGTTGTCATCATTATGATGTTGAGGAAATGACTGTTGAACCTGCTTGATTTTTGTGCTTGTGACGCATCCATCAACGTCACCAAATTGTTATTCTCAGATACTTAGTCCGTTCACCATGTTGTCACACACGATTTTGGTTATTGCTTCTGAACAAACATGTTAAAGCCTGTTGTGCCGTACTTTTAATGTGGCCATCCCATTGTCCCAAAAAATCCACATCTGCATGGCAGTTTGAAATAGGAGGAAAGAGGAGCCGTATCATCCTGTTGGTTTCGACATTTCATGTAGTAAGGACATTCCTAGCTTTGTGGTAGATGTTGACTATGATATATTCGGATGAAATGCGTAGGCCATTCCTCATGAGTTGGCTCATGGAAAGCAGATTTGTTGAGATAAAAGGTATGAATACAAGGTTTGTGAATTTGATAATGTTTGGCTTGCTCTTTATGTCATGTAGGCTGATGCCTTCAATTTTTCTGACAACCATTGTGGCTCTTTCATCCAAGATAGGTGATAGATCGTGCAATGATGTGGCCTCAAACGTCATATGCTAAGTTCCACCGCTGTCAAGGTACAAGATTCTAGTGTTGCATGAAATTCGTCAACGTTGAGTGGCATTGAGAAGTGCGTATGGCAAAAACTAAGAATGTTGATTTTCAGGGGTGGATTCTTTCTCTACGTAAGATATTTTGTTGTTGGTGTTTCAGACGTGTTGCACTAGCCTTCGATTTTCTTTTTTTCTTGTCATGTTGACGGTTGTATCAGCCTTTGGCTATATGGATAGGCTTGTTACAATAGTAACACATTTTAGGAACAAACCTTCCTTTGGATGATGTAGCTTCTTCACGATTTGTGGAGGTGGACACTATCCCTTGTTGTGGATTGCTAATGCTACTTGGTTGAGGGGTGTTTGCGATATTTTCCATGTTTATTCAAGGGATGGTCCTTGACATGCTTACAAGAAATATGAATAACGTTCTCAACAGGATACCTGCTTGGTGCTCTTGTACCATGTTGAACGTTTAACAACGACAAGGAGTTGAACCTACTCTTAGATTCTACTCATCATTGGAATATTGTTAAAAAAAGAAAGACACACTTTTATGTAGATAGATACACTTTTAAGTAGTTGCTTTTTTGTTACAAGACACGAGACTTGAAAGCTAGAGATGAAGGGCCTCATACCTCATCTGTTATAAAAAAGCACACAACAATTATTGGACCAGGCTAGGAAATGTCCCTAATCTCCCGAAACCACACTCACTAAAGTACAAGGTAGATCAATGAGTCATCAGATATGATGCATCTCCCTTGTGAGTGGAAGTACTATCCCACATCCCCTATGACGAGCCTTGGAGAGCATAGAGTTGGCGTAGAGGACAACTCTTAGCTAAAGGTGTTGGGCTTCAACTCTAAGTACCACCTTGTGTAGGAGAGAATCTTCAAACTCATGAAGTGATTTGTACAAATGAGTATGAGATCCTTAAGTAGTTATTTGGGCTGAGGTTGATGATGTAGGTGATAGTCCTGATGGTTTTTTGCTGTTATTGTATTTTGCCCTTCTGGGAAGAGGTACTTTTGAAGGTAGCTTTTGAAGGTGGATTTGAACTAGGCCCTCAACCGATATGACAAAGAGAGCCTTTCTAGGTTAAAAGTTTTGGCATTGAGGATCTAGTACTTGACCATGGAAGTTTGAAGGCAAAAAGCTTCACAATCTGGTCCTTTGAAAAAAGTACATCAATCGATGTATTTCCATGGGAGTCGTGGAGACCAAAAAAGGCCACAATGCCATGTTGGTCGTTGTGGACACGGCAATAGGAATGACCCATTTCATGCCCACAAAATCTCGCATCAGAACGGAAGAGAATGCTATAGGTTTCTACAAAGGCTTCATCAAGTATCGTATCTTGTCTATCCGCATCATCTTTAAATGATCCATGCTTTGCTTCCCGGGTTTTGCTTTCATTTCAAGAACAGTTTGGAATGCGACAAAGTATCTTTGTAGCATTTCATCCGTAAACTGATGGGCAAACAGAGTGCATGAACCGCACAATCTAGATGCTTTGCATGTACATCGACCCAACAATGGAGGATTGAGTTGACTATTTGACCCCTGTACAGTTGTTTATGAAGGATGCAGTCAACTAATTGACTAGTTTTACCCTATTCTTAGTAAAAAAATGCGCTCCATCTAGAGAACCTGATTCAATGGTGAAGTGTGGGGACGGCATTGATGAGGTGCTCTCTGTCCACGCCTTTGTTAAGCACATTGGCGCCCTCAAGTAGGATGCCAAGGCTCCTTTTTATGCGGCTCCAAAGTGCAAGAAAACCTATGTTGAAAGCAGACATGGTGAGTCAATGTTTTTCCATTGGAGATTGTGTGCTTGTAAACACACATAATTTGCCACTAAAAATGTTGAGTTCACAAAATATGATGGCAAAATGGCAGGGAACCTGTAGGGTTACATAGATATTGGGAATTGTGGCTTATCAATTGGCCCTCCTACAAGCCATGCGTATCTATGATACCTTTCCCATGAGTCTCCTTGCGATGTACATAGTTTTGGGGTCTGTCCAGTCACCCTCTCTTGTTGTTTGCATTGTAGAAGGTTAGTGCGAGATGCACCACATTTTTCAACACTATCAGCGTAATCTATACACACGAGTGGTAAAGGTGTGCCTCATCCACTGGGCCAGTTGTGGACCTGATTATAGCACTTGAGAGAAAGAGTCACGAGTGCCAACTGTTGGACTTGCGGAGTATTGGGATGAATAGGCTGCCTGTAAAAAAAACCGTGCCCTTGGGGGTACCACCCCAACATGAGTCCCCTTGAGAGGATAACAGAATTGGCCCTTGGGCTAATCTAAGGGTTTCTGCTGATAGCCAATCATGGGGACGCTTGGGCACCTATCGTGGGGTTGTTTCATGCAAAGGGGAAGGAAGCGCGGCCACCGTTTTCTCCTTTGGAAGCTAAAAAATCTCTTAATTCTTAGATGTGCTGAATTATAATTTTGTCTTCCATGGACTAGCACTTTCATAATCAACGATGGATGGTCTTGTTCAAACAACCTCTTCACAAAAGATACAACCGAATGGAGGACGATTCGTAGCCAAAGGGGCAGGAATGTCACACAACAAATGTTTAGAAAAAACCTAAAATTTACATCCAAGAAAGATTTTTGTGATCATTAATTGATTACAACACTCCATGGACATTTCTCTACAAGTGAAACCATTAGGTTGTGTCAAGATTGACACAAACGCGTGAAGAAAACTGTGAAAATCAAATCTAAACGACGATCTCGAGAGAAATTGCTCTAATGAAGATTCCACCATCGTTTCTAACAAAATAAAAAAATAGTTATAGATAACGTTAAATTCATAATTTTATACAGAAGCAACAACGTAGCTTTGAAAGGCGCGGCGAGCCATGACGACTCTAGCAAGAAAAGACCACTCCAACAAGGAGGGCGGTCATTCAGCTTTTAAACGCTAACTTTTCCTATCTCACCTAAGCCTTTTTTATGCTAAGTATAAGCATGCGCGTTAAAGCTATTCATATAGGTAAATTCAAGTTGTTTTGTTTGTATTTTTACATGTAATATGTTTTTAGTAACGTATCCTTTAACTTAAGATGTTATTGGAGGTTATTTCTTGATAGATTGAATGAAAGAGGAACTAAATTTCTCATCATTTTCATTAGTTTTTGAAGGAAACTAAAAGATGCATGGGTAATTATCTACGTTCGAAACTACAAAACATGTATTAGGTAGACCTCCATTAATTCTATGACTTGCTTTAAAAGGTTTTGTAGTATATTTCAAACCCATGATTATTAAGTGAAAATGTTTGGCCTAAGAAAAATCCCATTTTTGAATTTGAGTATCATGATGATTCATTTAACGTTATTGAGAAATTGAGGAATAAATGCACAAATATTTGGTGTAGAAACTTGGAGACTGTTTTGTGACTGGACGTAGGTTGTGAATTACTTATGAGAGGAACAAAAAAATTTGCTATTTGGGGGTTGTGGGCTTAGCTTCGTCTTCCTCCCTTGTGCTGTGTTTTTGGGGCCAAGGAAGTGAAACTCTTTGGACTGCGAGAAGAATCTCATTCACAAGTTGAACTGGTTAGTAAGAATCTGATATCCTTATTTTGAAGAATGCAGTTTCATTAGTGTGTTTATTCCTGATTCGTCTGCCGTATAACGCTGAATCGCCCATCAGAAAGACCCATGTCTACCTTCACTACAACGATGTCGTTAAAAACGCTCGACCTATGGCGTTTGGAACGCTCGTGGTTGATCGGATAGGGCCGCACTTTTCGTGTGCCTTTTCCCGTACTGTCCCGCCTTCGCTTTCTGAACATGTTGGCCTGAGGTAGTGCCCATCGATGGAAACGACCGAGTTGAAACAATCCGTTGGAACAATTTTCTCTCTCAGGCACCAATTGCTGTATGTACTCCTTTCCAGCCACACCCCAAGCTATAGGGCACCAATTGGACGTTACTTGACTTCCAAAGGGTCCTTATGGATCGATGTAGACATTGGCATACGTTTCAAATGTAGACGCAAGAGTAGTCGTCACATCTGTTCTTTACACTCATTTAAATTGGGGAGCCGTTGGATGCCGTTCGATGTCGTTAGACCGCACCGCCCCGCAAGGGGCGCTTGATGGACCTCTTAAGCACACCTGTACAAACCCTGGAGACGTCTGAAGTTCGGTCCGCATCCGGGTGCGCAACAGGTCCATACGCCGTCTCCGACTCGCGCCTCTTCATCGCGCCACGGGATTTTGGCTGCCGCATCCAGCCCTCCCTACGGCCCAGGCGAACCTTGGAGACGTCTGAAGTTCGGCCCACACCTGTAGCTTCGCCGTTCAAGGACTGGGGAGCTGAGAAGGAAGAGTTCCGAGACAGAGCGTTCAAGGGAGTGCTTCCATCATTCAATATTGTTCACACCTCTTCCGCATCACCGGTAGCTGTGAACTTGGGAGGCTTTCCTTAGCAGCCGTGGTGCACAGCCGCAGTCGCACCCCTGCAAGAGCGGACAGACCCTCTCCCGCCAACGCACCATGAATCATCGCCATCTCCGCGTGTCCGGCGGCAGTGACGCGACTGCACAAAACGCTGGAACTGCGGGGCGCCCTGATCCTGCCTCCTCCTCCTATGGCAACGGGCGGGGTATGACCGCCCCGCCCGGCAAGGGGCGCTCCGCGACTTTTGGAGAGAGCGACGAGAGCACGCTGCGGCAAAGCACGAGGAGGCGCGCTAAGGCCGCCGAACTAATCGAAAGGCTCAAGCTCGAGCCCTCTCCGTCTTCTCCTCGATCTTCCCTCTCCCCTCGGCCCAGCCTGGAGTCGCAGCCGTCCCTCACGGACATTCACTTGCCCCCTTCCCTCGACCTCGCGGGGGGTGCGCAGAAGAGCCCGAGGGTCGTCCGCACACCGCGCTCGTTCGTCTGTCCACACGGTGTGGACCCCAGCCTAAGCACTCCTGGAACGCCTGCACCTGCAGCTGAAGGAAGGTCTTTTGGACGATGCGGCCCGGAAGGCAGGCGCATCGGACGGCACAAATCTGAGCGGGAAATTCCCCGGAACTCCCACTCACGCACGTTCACAGCTGGAGCCTCCCTTTCCCCGCGCCCAAGCTTGGACAGCTCCTACTGTTTCCAGCCTCCCTCTCCCTGGCAAATCTTCTCCCCTCTCGCCTCCCATCCGAGCCTTGACTGCCACCCCCATGGATCTCATTCCGCGCGCTCTTCCCTCTCCCTCCGTCGAAGCCTGGATTCCCCGGGTCACGTCCCAAGCGGCTCGAGCCACCCCGCCTCCAAGGTCAGATCGCCTCGTTCTCCCCACTTTGCCTCCGTTGGGGACGCCTGGGACAACCGAGGCTCCAGGCCGTCGAGGCGCCCGAGCGCAGAGGGCACTTCCTTTGGCGCCTCCTGCGGGCCTCCCTATCTGGTTTCCCTGCCTCTCCGGCGGCCATCTTACTCCAAGGACTTCTCAGAAGGTCTTCCCTCTCCCGGTGCGCTGGCGGAAGGAAGAGGGTCTAAGCCACGCGGCTGCCTTCTACCTCCTTCCCTTGCGCTAAGGGAGGAAATCCCTGCCCTGGACGAAGTCACCCCTCTCGGGCGCGCACGTGGGCAGCCGTGCAAAGATGAGATGGGCGCCGCTGGTGACCAGCAGCTTGCACGTCTGGGAGCAGCCATGGCAGGATTCCTGGAACAGGAGACGTCGGGAGGAGGAGGGACAGCGATGCCCTTTGCCTCGCCGCTCCTCCTAGAGGAAAGCGGGGAACTGCGCGAATGGAACCAGCGGGTGAGGAGGACGGCGAGGGTGGAGGTGGGCGTGGACGGTCAGAGCACTTTGGTCATCGCCGTAGCTCCTATACGCGCCCACTCTGGCGAGGGTGGCAGCGGCGGTGGTGGCGGCGCTGGCGCTGGTGGTGGGGGCGACGCTGGCACTGGTGGTCGGGGCGACGGCAGCAGCCGTGGTAGCAACAGTGGTGGCAACGGCTGTCAAGTTGTGGGGTTAGCGACAGCTCCCCAGATTCTTTCGGAGAACTGCCTGGGGGAAAATATGCCTCTGGTGGAAGGCGCAGGTGGAGGAGGGGAGGGGCACCAACGAGCATATCGAGGGTTTGAGGTAGGTCAATGTGGGGGGTCATCGTCCTCCTTTTCTGATTCCGAGGCAGAAGCGGAGGAAGAAGAGGATGGGGAAGAGGCAGAGGAAGGGGAGGGTGAGGAGAATGGAGAGGAGGAGCGGAGATTCCATTGGGGAGCTGGCAGTGGTTGGAATGAAGGAAGGTCAGCTGCTGGCCGTGCAGGCTTGCAACCAAAAACTTACCTCCTTCCCTCGCACCCCATGTTGGGATGCAGGGCAGATAGTGTGGGGATGCCCAACACTCTCTGTGGGCCGGAGAAGGGGCAGAACGAGGGTGGCATGGTTCGCAACGTCAGACAGTCCATGCAGATGGTTTCCCCTGACTGGAAGCTGAGCCAGTGCGCCACCGCCACGCCAGCAGGCGGCTGAGCCGTCCCTCTGTGGGGAGCGAGCGGGAGAGGCCATCTGCGGAGCGGGACGGCGGGGGTGACCTTCTGCGCCATGCCAGCTGCAGCCTGCCGCTTCTGCAGGAACAGCCCGTGGCCGGAACTGCGAGGGCGTGCGTAACCCGCCCGCCGAGGGGGCTCATCACGAGCGAGTGGAAGGGGGCTAGCGGTGGGCAGCAGCCGAGTCGAAGGGCGCTACAGCGCAGACTGTCTGTGGACAATGTGTTGGATTCTGCACAGGGTCTCCGTGGTCGGCGCTCCCCGGAAGGACCCAGGCCTGGGCACCGTTGCCCATCTGAAAGGTCCTCTCCAGTTCCACGTGCTGCTGTAGATCCTGCCGTAGGATCGAAGCAGAAGGCGGACAACACGAACAAGCTCACCCAGAGTGGGATGGCGAAGGCCGAGAAGGGGCAGGGAGGGGCAAGTCGATGCGGGAGACAGGGCACAGAGGAGCTTGCAAGGCGCCAAAGTGCAGATGCGGGGGGGCTTGTGAGTAGAAGGCTTGTTACAACTGCGGAAAAGCGCGGCTCACGCCCGCGAGAAAGCAAGAAGTCAGAACCCTTCCCAGCTTCCAACGAGGAGCCGACTGACCGCAGGAGGGCTGGCCTGAGCGACCGGCCCGATGCGGCTGGAATGATGAGCAGTTCAGGGTCCCTGGTCCGCAAAAACGGCAGTGCCTCGTGCGTGCTGGGAGGCCTCCCTGATGCACAGAAGGCTGTGGGTGGCGGCGAGTGCTCAGGCAGGAAGGGTCCGCGCAAGAGTGTGTCGGCTGAACCACTATGCCTGGCCAGCCATGCTCCTCCTCCTTCTTTGCAGTGCAGTCCTGCTCCTGCACGAGAAGGTCCTGAGCACAAGGCTGAGAGGAAGAAGCTCCAGCGAAGTCTTTCTGACGATGATCGGGAGGATTGAGAACAGGGAATGTCCGTCTTTCTTAGTCATGCTGGCAAAAGTGGGCAGGGGGGGGGGGGGGGGGGGGGGGGGGGGGGGATATGTTAGTGCTTTCCATGCCTATGTACCGTGAAGTGTGAACTCTGACAGAATAAGATGCAAATGGGCTATTGCCAAGGATGTGTCTCCGCTCTTTGCACCAGCAATAACTTGGCGCAGTGACAAGACCCATCAGGTTGACAGGTATTTTCTCTCATGATGCCCCAGCTAGACTTGCCCGTCATTGTGCTGGATGTAGTCGTCTAACATAATTTGTGACATCCTCTAAAGATGGGAATCAAGGTAGGGCATGACGCAAATTTTAGAGACCTCTTCGTTGGACCAGGACCTCTTGGGTGGCAGGACCAGATTCCGAAACTCTCAAATTATATGTCCATCCCTCAGCAGATCTTGCTCGAGAACTGTGGAGGGTTGCACAGTTGTAGAACCATTGCGCTCGACCACCTGTTGCATGAAGGATCCTCTTGAACCGAGGGGTGGCAGAACATATGGCAGAGTCATTCCATGTATCCTTGCAACCCGCTCCCAACATGGTTATGAGAGGCCAACATTGGGTCCCTTGCAAAGGAATGGATGTGGCGGTGCCAGGGGCTGGAGCTTCCAAGGGTGACATGAAGCAATGCCTCATACGAAGCATTTCTGGGATGGATGCCAAGGAAAACACACTCATTGCTGTGCAACCGACCATCAACTTTGCGAATGATCAATGTAGAGTTTTGAAGTTCCCCTGATTGGTTTTCCCAAAGAACTGGTGCTATCAAAGGGTGGTTGAAGACTAAAAAAGAGCTGCACTTTTTCATCAAGTTCAATTAGAGTCGAGAGGTGGGGAGAGTGAGGTAGAAAGAATAGAGAACCAGAGCAAAAGGGAGACATGGGGAGAAAAATAGAGGGAGGGGCGGAGGCAGGGCGGGCGGAAGAGAGGGGTCGAGGAAAGAAG
>SZWC01000625.1:164473-204096 GCA_023375785.1 Penium margaritaceum | reverse complement strand
GAGAGAGAGAGAGAGAGAGAGAGAGAGAGAGAGAGAGGTGCACAGGTGGGAGGGGAAAAGGGCCGGACATGAGGGAAGAAATTGAGGGAATAAGGAAAGGAAGGAGGGATAGAATAAGGTAGGGAGGGAATGAGGTAAGGAGGGAGGAAGGGAGAGGGTTCAGGAAAGAAGAGGAAGGGAGGGAGGGAGTGTTGGCCCAATGCCATGAGTATCGATGATGATTTTCCTGGGTTGACCATAATAGCGTGGTTGAACATTTGATATCATAAAAATTCTAGATTTTTTGGATTTTTTCCATAAAATTTTGATTGTTTAATTTCTTAAATAGGTGATAGTTCAGAAAGGTAGCTCGACGCGAAGTTGGGGTAGATGGTGGGTGGAATGTAATACCCCATCAAGTGTGACAGGATATTCCACCACCAGTGGTCCAAGTTTGACTTTAGATGGTTCCAAACACACTAATGGTCAAGGAAATGGATCTTGGCCAACTTCAACAACCATACCAAGCCTCTCCTTGAGGTTCACATTTGAAAGGGTGCTTAGACAGATTGTCGTTAAAGTGCTTGTAGTTTCCACCCTTTTGACACCTGTGGGTGGTTCCACCGTGGGTTGATTTGATGGCCGTACCAGAGGCTTTATTTCTCTGTTTTGGGCTTGCTTTGATGTGTTGGGGAGATCTGATCAGAGGTTATGATAATGTAATCACCATTCTAAATAATAATATTTCTCTCTTGAGTTTGAACTGTTCGGGACTGATTCTGTCCGCTTCTATTTTGATTCTTTGCCATTGGTGTCCATTGCACATCTAAAACAGTGGTATCATGCAATTGTGAAGGTTAGGCATCCTTGAGGACGCATCTACACCTACTAGAGCCAGAAAAGGGTTACGAGACCACAGCCTTAGAAGGACCCTAGCCCCCTACACTCACACTACCTCTACAAAGTCGTGGCAGCAAGCGAGCGGAAGATACAGAGCTGACGATTTTTGCAAGTTTTGATGGGAAGGGCTTTGTTTTATGGAGGTTACAAGTTGGACAGCAATATGAGGCAAAGCGTGTGATTTCTGGTTGCCACACGAAATGTGAGAAGAAATCCTGTGAAAATGAGACTAAAAGGATGCAAGGATGAATTTTGTTTGACGTTTCAGACAAGAGCCATGTCAGCACAAGAACATTACTCACGGCATTTTCAACGCACCAAACCACGTGATATTCGATTAGGTGTTGCATATGCTATGCACTCAGACGTGCATCAGAGCTACAATGTTCTCCTCCTTGCGCTCGTAGAAGGGCCGGTATGCATTATGCAAGCTCTTGTAGCCAAGAAAGAGGCATAGCTTGGTACAAGGGTGCAGTTTTCCATTGAGTCATTGTGGTGTGAGAAACTCTATGTGCACCTTATACCCAAAGAATTTCAGGTGTGTCACGTTAGCTTAGCAACACTCCATGCCTCTAGTAGTATCTTCGAGCCGCTCTTCCCTTTTAGTACTTCCATCAGGGTGAGGTTGATGGTATAGCTTGCTGTACACAGTATTTCTATTCAAAAGCTTTACGTCAACTCTGCATCCAGTTTGCACCATGTTCTGTTTTTTGGGGGTTTTCCACTCCACCACTTCGTTTGATTGTGGCAAGTAGGGCATCATCAAATTCCACTTAATTCCCTGCAGTTTCAGCCACCTTCTGCAGCCTACATACTCTCTGTCATTTTTGCTGTGTAGCACACTAACCTTGCAGCCATTCTACCTCTCCACCATGGCGGCATTTTCCTTCGGCCTGTTCAGAACCTTGCCATTCTTCTTAATGAAGTACATGTAGATTTTTCTGCTGCACCCGTTCATAAAGGTGACAAAGAACCATGCACCGCCCCTTAATGGTGTTGTACTTTGGCCGCACACGTCCTTGTGCAAGACTTGGAGGAGATCTTTGGCACAGTTCGCATTTTTTTAACAGCATGTGCCTCGCCTTTTCCAGAATGGAAGGCTTGTAGTTACTCGTACGCTCCTGCATCTACTGCTATTTCTGCTACGCTGGCGATTGCAAGTCCGTGCATGAGTTTTCTCTGATCCATCAAGTTAAAAAATGTGAGAAACAAATGCCCCCGCAGCCGGTGCAAGCACAAAAAATCAGCTCTCCCTCCTTTGGACAAGCTGACAGAAATGTTCTGTACATAAAAATATTCTTCTGCTATGGGTAGTTCCTTAGTCTCCACAATAAAATTACCACCCTCACGTTTTGCCGCCAGCACAACTTTGTCACCGCCATCCATGCACACCACTGCACGTTTCTTGTAAAAGGAAGTCTCATACCTGTTGTCCGTCAAGTGGCTAAAACCTGAAATGTTAAACATGCCAGGCACAAAATATACGTCATGAATAGTACACATCATCTTCTCAATGTTTACCACCACCTCCACCTCGACAGCTCCTTGGCCAACCGCTGGCTCCACCTTGTCATCACCTTCTCGGTGTGATTCTCGGTGCTCAAACCTAGACGCGGAATTTTGGCCCTCTTGGAGGTGGTGATTTTTTTTCTCATTGAGGAGCACCTTCTGGGCTTAGGTTTCCTTGCCACCGGCCTTTGCATCTGGAAAATCACGGATGCCATAGCCCTCCTTTCCACAGTTGCGGCATGCACCCTAAACGACGCTCTACTTCCCTTGCCACGCCTCACTTTCTGCTTTTTATTCCAACACGTGCTTTGGTGACAAGGGCCAATGAGGACAACAAGGCCTTACTGCCACTGACAATTTCTGGCTCGTTGCAGATGCGCCAAAAAACTGCGCCATAGGTGAGCTTGTCTTGTGCCCATGACCCTATCTGGAAGATGGGGCCATCTCAGAACTGTCACGGTGTTGAGAGGGCCCCATCTTCCA
The DNA here is from genome assembly GCA_023375785.1 of Penium margaritaceum. NCBI lineage: Eukaryota > Viridiplantae > Streptophyta > Zygnematophyceae > Desmidiales > Peniaceae > Penium > Penium margaritaceum. The sequence continues at coordinate 201,225 of SZWC01000625.1, read as the reverse complement.
GGTAGGGTCCATTAGGAGGGCCATCGCCCATAGCTGTGATTTGGCTTTCTACCCCATATTGTTCCACTGTAGACAAGAAAATCAATCTGATGCATGGGAATGAAGATTTCATCTCCTCCCTTGATCCTCACCATTAGAAGCAGCTCACACTATAGATTGTATGTGCAAGAAACCTTCACAGTTGGACAGTGAAAAGATTTTCGCACGTTGCTTCCTCCATTTTGTAGCATTACAAGGAGCCCCATAGGGTCTGGACGCTGAAGGATAGCAGGAGAATTATTGCCATCATGTTCTGCCTTTTTAAGGCCAGCTTCTTTGTGCCTATTTTCTTTACCTCGTCGAGCAGCTCCGTGCCCTTCATGGGGTATGAAATCTGTCCACGGACTTCCGGTCAGGACTTTGATAAAGTCCCTGGGCAACAAACTAAACTACTGATTCCCGGGTTTTAAACCCCAATCTTGACTAAGCGTTGTAGTAAAAGCTAGTAATACTCAGGATGAGTCCAGCGACAGACTTTGCAATTGACATGGCCATGTAATCCAGAGCTGCAATTTGGCTAAGTGCTTTAGTAATAGAGCATACAATTGAAAACGACCACATCCCCCATCAACATTCGCACACCAATAAATTTCCCAATTCTCGATGGAATCAAGAAAATTGAAATGATCAATTATAGCTGAACGTCTTGCATCCAGTGAAACAAATGGAAGTAGATTTGAAGCATTGTGCAGACCTGTCAAAGATTCCAAAGTTTTGGTTCTTTCTTGGGCATGGGGAGAAGCCCATTTCAACATCAATCACCTACTCAATTTCAGGAAAGAAGCGAGCTGATATCATCCCGCCTCCAAACTTTTGGATTTTCTTCGGTTGAAAACATCCTGCAATAGTTGATCGGTCATGCAGTAGCATGGAATGTGGAAGCAAATACATGTGTGTACCTTGTAGCCACAAACTTCCTACTCTGCCATTTGTTTGCTGTGGCAAAAGTGGTGGAGCTGTCTTCCACTCACCATCCTCCACTGAGTGTGTGAAAAAGGAGATGAGCGTGAAGAACAGCTTCACATTGGTGGTACAATACCTTATAGGTCAATGAGCAAGTTAGTTACAAAGATTGACTCCTGCCTCATGGTACCAATATAGTACCAATGGGTTATTTGGGTGAAATTTGACTTCAGGAACCTTATCCAGCCATTTTTTTTTCATGGACATGATGTGGCTGAATTTTGAGTTTTTTTAAGGCATGGTGGTTGGGTTGGATGACACATTGTCAATATTTTAAGTAGCACAACAACATCTTGAATGTGTGCACGACTTCTAGTACTTCTTTGTCATGCACCATGCAGTTCATGTTGGACCCGGGCAATGTATTTTATATGTGATGGGCTGTTCTCTACCACCATTTCTTGCAAATGAATGGCGGTGACCACAGGATCGGATGCTTCAGGATCCATGAAATATTGGAACTTCAATTTTAAAGGCTTGAAAAAAGGTCAGATTGTTTCTTGAAGAGATTAATTCTTACTGTTTGCCATCTTAGGGCGCAAGTCACATATACCCATGTTTTGGAACAAAATAGATGATATGCCACTGTCGAGCAAAAAATTTTGCATGTGACAATGCCGCACGACAAAAACACATATGACAGCATCGCACGGAAAATAACGCACATGACAACACCGTACGTAACATAATGCATATGCCAATTTCGCACAGAAAATACCCGAGGAACCTAGAAATGTTCAAGAAATTGTCATGTTGCTGCCACATACCATGCGGCATCAATGCATGACATGGTTTTTGTTTATCACTATGGAACAGCTGGATACACCATTACACTTCTCACCATGTCAGGTCCGTGACACATGCTTCGGTCCATCATGGAAAAATGGGTGGGCGGCTGATTGATTTTGTTGCGGAGGCTGGGCAAATAGTTGCTTTTGTCCCGCATGGTGGGTGAATGGTTGCTTTTTTGCTGCATGCTAGGTGGATGGTTTCTTTTGGTGTATGACGTGGGTGGATGAGAGTCACACTTTGCGTTTTATGGGCATCTCAGCTATGTCACCCTATATATAATTCCTTCACATATTGACGGTTGTAATTTTAAAAACCTAAAAGGACCTCCATGTCACTAAATGTTCTTGTTATTGGCTAATCTGCAACTGCTACCACCATTTTTGAATCTGTTTTCATGCATCAATGTGTGATGATGTAGCCAAAAAACTGGACCAAGCACTGGACAACGCCGGAGTTAAAAGTTCTCTGGTACTCTAGGGTGGGGCTATCATTTATGACATTGTCGAGGTGAACAATGATTAGACTGTTTAAAGACATGTTAAAGTGTCTTTCCATATTTTTTCCAAATGTTTTGGGAACATTCTTGAGTCCCCCCACAACATTACCATGAACTCAACGACTTATGGATGCTCTGATATGATATCCCGATCAAGTGAGAAGTCCCGGACAAGCTGACTGTACCAAAGAATTAGGCTCCACAGAGTTGATGAAAAATTACTGTAGACGTGAGGGAGAGGGTATCCGTTCTTGATGGTTATGTTGAGTGAACAAGTGCATGCTTGAGCATCTACTTTAGTTACCAAAACCAACAGGACTCTTTGGTGGATGACGAGCGGACACATTATGTTGCATTGTAAGTGCTGAGGCCCACTATCACAGGCCTCACTGCCGTCGTGCAAAAAATGATAGTTCCAAATCACATGGATCCAAAAACTTCCATTTAGTATGGAGGAATATATACTAAGCTTCCCAGTGATGTAAATTCATGGTTTCTCCTGTGATAAATCCACTTGACTGCTAATGATCTGGTTTTCATAAGTTCATTTTGATGATCATCAATGCACTGAGGAGGTAGCTCGTGAGCATGGACAAGAAGTTCCTTCAGTAATTCTTCCCTTATATATTGAGATATGATTTTGGGAAGTTCTATAGAACCGTTCATCTAATTATTCAACAGTGTCAATCCCCATCAAAGTCAAGGTCTCTGGAAACCAGGACATCCCACCATTTTCACAGCTTGCAACCGAGCAACCGAGCAACCGAGCAACCGGGCTTCATGCAACCAAGCATTTTATTCCACATTTTGGAATCCAAATAGTTTGATGTTCCAGAATATTTGCAAGTTTCTGAAGCTGAAAAAACTCAGATTCCTCGATTACGCCAAGTATAAAATAAAGTATGTGCTCTAAAATTTTGATTGTGTGATGCGGAGGAATATGAGTAGAACATTTGTTTTTGAAAGACTGTGCCAAAATCTGCATCTGACCAAAACTGATTTGGAAGTCCATCCGGGGGTTTTTCCTCTAGAATTTAGTGAAAAATCACCCAGAGGATGATTTTTCCATATGAAGTAGTAGTTTTCTATTCAGGTTAAATTATGACACCAGGTCCAAAGACAGTTTTAAAACCCCATCATCCCGGGTTCTCAAAGTCAGCTGTTTCGTTCCTGAGGTGCATCCAAGGAGTATAAAGGATCTCTCCATCATATGCATGAAGAACTGTGCCTCTTGTAAGGATTTTTGTGTGTTGCTATATGCAGTACGTTATGTGGACACCAAAGGTGGTGTTAGGCTCTTTGGTGGTGTGTCTATCCAGCAATTTGGTAACCAAAATGTATGCTATGCTTGGCTGAACGTTGCGATGTCTGGTGTAATGGAAAGCTCATGAGTAGCATTAAAATTTATCCTATCATTTACATGTTAAAAAAATGACCAGAAATACACAAGCCATGGTTCCCAGGACATCCCATGTCCTGGGAACCATGGCATGTGTATTGCTGGCCTGAACATGATGAAAGTGTAGTCCAGGATTTCATGGATAGTTGTAAGCCTTTGCGGGAGTGTCCCTTTACTCTACAGCATTTTGGCTGTAAGGCTTTGTGAATGAGAAAAATTATCTTCTTCTTAATAATGATATGTATGGAGGAATGTGGTATAAAGAAAGTGTATGATATGCTTTGACCTTCCAGCACACTTCACAGCTAAGAACTAGACATGTTCCATGAGTATATGAGCATTCCAGTCCTTTTTTCTTGTGTGAGTCTGCCTGTCCCCAATGATGCTTTTCATTTCCATGATTAGAGTTACGTTTGACAAGTCTCCTCTGGCTTGCTTCCACCGGCATATGTTTCCAGTATTAGTGAACACACTCCTCAGTCTCCATGGTTTCAATTGGGTGTACAAAGAACTTAGGCTCTGACTGCCCCCAAATAAATTTTATTTGAATTTTTATTGTGCAATGTATGTTGCGATGTGCCTGTTTCCTGGGCTATTCTCGGTTTTTTGCTCGAGCGACCTACGTGCGCTCCTTTTGGTTCACCACGCTTTTTGCCAAACCGCGCGGAGTGGCACGTGACCGGATAGGGGTCAGGCTTGCTCGCTCTCTGTGCTCATTCTTTCACAAATATTGTTCAATTCGCCTCTCGATCCCCCTGCTTCACCTAACTCCCGCCTTGATCCCCCTCCTCTCACGTCTCTCGAGAGCTCTCCCCCTGATAGCTCTCGATAGCCCTCCCCCTCACAGAATTGAGAGCCGGAGTCAGCCCTGCGGCTAACTCCCGGCGTCCCCCCTCACAGTCATCAAGACCCACCCGGCTCTCGGTGTCGGGTTGAGAATAATTTTTTTTTTCACGTGAGAGAAGAAAATATTTTCTGTCACAAAACCTTAGAACCTTTTCATTCATTGAAAAGATAGTTGTTTTACGGTACAGTCTCCAGTGGACAAAGCATTTTTTCTGGTGTATTGAGCAGATAACATTGCTTTGATGTATAAAATTGAAGTGTCCATTGGCTTGTTTCGTCAAACGTTCTTTGTCGCGTGAATGATATGTTTTTTTGGTCGAGTCAAATAGCTTGTGATTCTGGATGGTTGTGCAAATAGAAAATTGATTTCACCAACAGAAACCAAAGAAAGGATTTTTGGTTCAATGAGATCGAGGATCTTATTTTTGACGCTCGCAAATATATATTTCTTTGACATCAGGTGCTAGAAACGTTTTTTGTTTGGTCGTGTGGACATGGATTATCTCCAAATTTTTTAAGAATAGACTGATGTATCCTATACGGTAACGAGCAACTCAGACAAAGATCTTCATTAATGAAATTTATGTCAAATCCATAACAATGCTTATTACTACTATATTTGGTAATACACCCCTTATTTCATGGAAGGTTAGTTGGGAGGCTGTATTGGCTCTAGTGGGTGTGGAGGCACCCTCAAGGATGCCTGGCTCTCAGTGATGCATGCTACCAGTGTTTTGAGCAGCCAAAGGACACCAACGGTGAAGACTGTGGAGCACAAGGATCACGGATGTGAGTGGGCAGAACATGTCGCATTCAGTAGATCTGAATCGAAACACGTTTTTGTTACTTTGAATAATAAGATTACATCAGATCCTTATAGCCTGTGATCTAAGCTTTCCAATGCATCCAAGCACGCTCAAATCAGAGAAGTAGAGCCCACCTTGCCTATGGCCGTCGAAGTAACCCTGGAGCCGCCCACCTTGCCTTGCACGTTAGGCAACGGGAGGCGCTTCAACGATGACCCGTCGAAGCGCCTTTCCTCCCCCAGAATTCAAGGAGAAGTTCACCCTAGTCAAGGAGAGTCCTCTCGTTGCTTCCTTTATGGCCTTGGTGCATTTGGAGCCTATTGGAGACGAACTCGGATCACTGGCGGTGGATTACCTCGCCACCCATGGGGGATACCAGATTCCACCCGCCCAACACCCGATTTTCGGGCTAGGCTAACTTTATGAATACTCACTCGAATCAAGCAATTCAAAGCTCGATCCTGCATGGAAAAATCCAAAGAATCCAAATCTAAAGTCAAATCAGGTTTTCGACTAATACCCAGTGGTCTACCCAGGGAGTACGATCAACGGCACTCATGGCAAGGGACACACCATGTCAACAATCTCCCCCTTGCACCGCAGCCTTGATGCCCTGTCCTTGGAACCTGCAACATTTTAAGCCTCACAGCGCAGACCGAGCTCCATGCCTGTCCTTAGGCTTTGCCTTGGTCATGGCGTCGGCGAGCATGCGCTTAGTGCCACAATGCACGATAGACGCATCTCCCTTCGCCACCAAGTCTCGCGCATAGTGATGCCGGATCTCGATGTGCTTGGTCCTCCTGTGCAGCACCGGGTTCTGGGTCAGGCTGATGGCACTCATTTTTTCCACATTGAGTACCGTCAGATTCCTTTGCGGCATGCCAATCTCCTTCAGCAGCCGCCGCAGCCACACCGTCTCCTTTGCGGCTTCCGCGAGCGCGATGTACTCCGCTTCGGTACTGGACAATGTAACACAGTCTTGCTTCCTTCTTGCCCATGAAACTGCTGCACCACCAAGCACAAACACGTACCCTAATGTTGATTTTCTGTCATCCACATCACCAGCCCAGTCGGCATCGGAGTAGCCGACCAACTCAAGGGAGTCGTCACGTGCTCCCCGACCAAACACAAGCCGCGAATGTTTTGTCGCCTTGAGATAGCGAAGGATCCGCTTCACCGCTTGCCAATGCAGCGGTCCGGGGTCAGCGCCATATCAACTAACTTGGCCCTCCGCGAAGGCCAGGTCGGGCCGCGTCGCCACCATGTCGTACATGATGCTCCCCACTACGGACTGGTATGGCACACCTGCCATCTCCTCCTTCTCCTCCGATGTGCTCGGGCCCATGCTCGAGCTCAGCTCACATGTGGTGGTCATGGGTGTGCCGATGGGGTTGCACTCCTCCATGTTCTAGCAGCGGAGTACCTCTTGCACGTACTTTGCCTGCCCCATCTCGAACGTGCGTGCCTTGCGGTCCCTCTTGATGGCGACGCCGAGGTAGTACTCGAGCTCGCCCATGGCGGTCATTTTGAACCGACCGCCCAGCTGCCGCTTTAGGTTCACCAATTCCTCCATGTCCGACGACACGAGGATGAGATCATCCACGTAAAGAACCACAATCTGGTGCAACCCCGGCTGCTTCCACACGTACACACTGTGATCCGCCTCGCAGCGCTTGAAGCCAAGCTCGGCCATGAAGCCGTCCATTTCAGGTACCACATGATTGGCGCTTACTTCAGCCCGTAGAGTGCCTTGCGAAGCCGGCACACCTTCCCCGGCGGTGCGTCCACCCCCTCCGGAACTTCCATGTAGACCTCCTTGTCCAGGTCTCCATTGAGGAATGCGATTCTCACATCCATTTGATGCACTTCGTAGTCGCGCGCCGCCGCCACCGAGAGGATGGAGCGGATGGAGGCGAACTTTGCCACCAGTGCGAAGGTTTCATCGTAGTGTTCACCCTTTCGCTAGACGTACCCCTTCGCGACCAGCCGCGCCTTGTACCGCTCCACCTTTCCCTCCTTGGTGAGCTTCTTCTTGAAGATCCACTTGGAGCCGATGATTTTTGCGTCCTCCAGCCTGTCAATCAGCTGCCAAGTGCCGTTCTCTTCATGGGAGGAGAGGTCAGATTTTATAGCTCCCTCCCACTCAGCCCCATCCTTCCGCTGCAATGCCTCCTTGATGGTCTCGGGCTCCTCTTGCACAAAGAACGCTCAAGCGAGCCCAGTCCAGATGCCCTCCGCGGTATTGTATCTCTTTGCCGTCCTCTTTGCGCGTCCGCTTCTTTGGGGCAGCTACTGTTGAGGCTGCTGCTGTTGCTGTTGTGGCTGCTGCTGCTGCTGCTGCCCCATCGCAGTGCCACTTCCACCGCTGGCCTGCTCCCTCTCTCTCGGGGACCGTGGGGATGCGGGCTCACTCCCCACCTCTTCGTTCAGCTCCACTGCTGCCGGCGCTTTGGACTCATTGTCCGACTCGGCTGAATGCAAATCAGCCGCTCCCACATCGCCCGGATGGTTCTCGTCGGCTGGAGCCGATGGGACGTCACCCTCTTTTGCGTCCTCTGGCGTCTTCCCCTCGAGGAATGGCAGCCAATCCCCCCGCTTGGAGAGATCCTCATCCTTGTCTGTCCAACAGTTGTCCTCGTCGAACGTGACATCGTGACTCTTCACGATCTGCTACCTCCGTGGGTTGAAGAGCCGGTACGCCTTGCTCCCGCTCTCGTACCCGACGAAGATGCACCGGCGAGTCCGCCGGTCCAGCTTCGGTCGGTGTGGAGGTGTGCCACAGTTGGCTTCCTCCCACTCCACACTTCTTGTGGTGTCTTCCACACCTTGGACTCCGCATCTTTTAGCGGCTTCGTCGGCGTCAGGTTCATGATGTACGCCGCTGCCCGTGCCGCCTTGTCCTAGTACCGCTGCGCGAGGCCAGTATCGCTCAACATGGACCGGACCATGTTGAGGATGGTGCGGTTTGCCCTCTCAATGACGCCATTCTGCTACGGAGAGTGTGGCGTAGTTTTTTGCCACGTGATCCCCTTGCTCTTCATCCATGCCGAGCAGCCCTCGTACTCGCCGCCATTGTCGCTCCGGAACGCCTTCACCTTCAACTCCGTTTGCCGCTCCACAGCCGCCACAAACTACTGCATACACAACAAGACATCGCTCTTCCTCTTGATGATATAGAGGTAGAGCTTGCGGCTGTGATCGTCAATGAAGGTCACGAAGTAGCGAGTACCCCCAATGGAACTCTCGAATGGTCCACACACGTCAGTGTGGACCACCTCCAACTTCGCCGATGCACGCGTCTCTTTACCATCGAACAGCTGCCGTGTTGCCTTGCCGACCACGCACGGCTCGCACACGGTATTTTTGGCTACATCGAGGCTCTTGACCTCAAGACCCTGCACCACTTCCTTCTTCGCCATGTCCCTCACCATTGAGGGAGTGATGTGGCACAACTGGCGATGCCACAGGTCCAGGTCCCCTTCATCCTTCGTCACGAGGTTGGCGGCGTCGGTCCTCACCGCATCAGCAAGAACCTTGGTACAGAGAAGGTACACGTCCTCCTCCCTCTTGCCATGTGCAATCACCTCGCCGTCCCCCTCCTTCCGGATGATAGCCTCCTCCTTGTTGAAGAGTACATCGAGCCCTTTGTCTGTAAGGCGGCTCACTGACAGCAGGTTTGTCCCAAAGTTGGGCATGTGGAGCACGTCGTAGATGGTACATGGAATGATGTTCCCATTCACCACTGACTCGATGCGAACATTGCCTTCACCCGCGGCCAACTCCATTTTGCCGTTGGCGACTGTCATGCGCCGTTCAGTGGCGCCATAGGTGACGAATGCCCTCCGGTTGCATTGCGTGTGGTGGCCTGTTCCGGAGTCAATCACCGTGACGTCTGGATCCGTCAAGTCGGTAGACTCCCTGGCCATCATGGCTTGGGCATCCTTCTTCCTGCCCTTCCTGGGCTGGTCCAACTTTTTGTTGGGGCAGTCGCGTGCGTAGTGGTCCTTTTTGCTACACTTGTAGCACTCCCCCTTCTTGTCACCTTTCTTGGCGCCCTGATTTGCACCCTTCCCCTTCTTGCCTCCCCCCCCCACCTTGAGGAAGGACGGCATAGGCGGAACTCGATGTCGCCCCACTCTCTCTCCCACCACGTCGCATCCATTCGTTGCCGACGTACTCAGCCACCTTCGGGTACTTCAGCTCATTGGCGGACCAACCACCAATGACGGTGATCATGGGACTCCAACTGTCCGGCAAGGCCAGGAGGAGGATCATGGCTTGCAGCTGAGGGTCGACCTTCCATCCGGTGGCTACGCACTCGGCAGTGAGGGACTCGATCTGCTGCACGATCTCCATGATGTCATCACCTTCGTTGGCTCGGAGGGTGACGAGCCTCTTGAAGAAGAAGAGCTGGTTAGCAAGGTTGGTAGATGCGTAGATGGTGCAGAGCTTCTTCTAGGCCTCCGCGGCCTCTGTGCATCCTTGAATGAGGGAGCGCTGCGTCGGAGCAAGCGCATACACCAACAAAGTAGGCGCCTTCTTGTTTTGCTTCTTATACACTTCCACTTCCTCCGGCGTCGCGATATCCAGAGGGGTCGTTTCTTTACCGTTGAGCAGCTCAAGCAGGCCCTTGTCATCGAGGAAGACCTCAAACTCCCACCTCCACAAGTGGAAGCCAAGTCCGTCAAACTTCGAGACGCCGATGCTCTCTTGCTCGGTCGGTTCCAAGGCGCGCGGCGGTAGCATGAACGTTGTAGAGCTAGGGTCCTTCTAGGCACGTGGTCCCATAACCCTTTATTGGCTCTAGTGGGTGTGGAGGCACCCTCAAGGATGCCTGGCTCTCAGTGATGCACGCTACCAGTGTTTTGAGCAGCCAAAGGACACCAACGGTGAAGACTGGAGCACAAGGATCACGGATGTGAGTGGGCAGAACACGTCGCATTCAGTATATCTGAATCAAAACACTTTTTTGTTACTTTGCATAGAGAGATTCATCAGATATTTATAGCCTATAATCTAAGCTTTCCAACGCATCCAAGCACGCTCAAATCGGAGCAGTAGAGCCCCTGCTATGGCCGTCAAAGTAACCCTTGGTGGAGCCGCACACCTTGCCTTGCACGTTAGGCAACAGGAGGCGCTTTGACGATGACCCGTCGAAGCGCCTTTCCTCCCCCAGAAGTCAAGGAGAAGTTCACCCTAGTCAAGGAGAGTCCTCTTGTTGCTTCCTTTATGGCCTTGGTGCATTTGGAGCCTATTGGAGACGAACTCGGATCACTGGCGGTGGATTATCTCGCCACCCATGGCGGATACCAGATTCCACCCGCTCAACACCCGATTTTCGGGCTAGGCTAACTTTCTGAATGCTCACTCAAATCGAGCGATTCAAAGCTCGATCCTCCATGGAGAAATCCAGGGAATCCAAATCTAAAGTCAGATCAGGTGTTCGACCACTCCCCAGTGGTCGAACCAGGGAGTACGATCAACGGCATTGATGGCAAGGGGCACACCATGTCAACAGGCCGGCTTTAGATCGAGCATCTGGCTGTAGCAGTGAGGCGACAGAGGTCTATTGCTTTGGCCGATCGACAGATTGGCCGTAGCAACGAAAGCCGATATATCTGCTTAGACTTCGATGATGGCAGCAGTCAAATCAGGAACTTTGATGCTCAATTCTGAAAACGGAGCATATTTTTAGTACATTACTCACTTTGATGACACGGATGTATATGCAACCTCTTGAGAAGGAATGCGAGGAAATGTTTATGTTGCAAAATGTTTTCTGTCACCTCGGATGAGCAAACGACGGTCAGTAAACAAAAGGATAAAATGGATTTGTACTTCTGAAAACGGAAGAAGAAACATCATTTCAGATATGGAAAATTCTACTTTTACTCAGGGCGCAAGACATGACATATTTTTCATCGTCAACAATAACGAACGTTAGATGAAAAAGACTATTCTGGTCTTGTAAAGGAAGTTCTCCATGCGGCTGTGAAGGATCCATCTTAGAGTGTTTTACCGACTCCGACAATGGAGAAAAACCGGATGTTATTTCTTGAGAATGAGTGTTCTTTTGTCGCGTGAAAGAAGAAAATACCTTTTGTGAACCAAAAACTTCAAACCTTTTCTTGCATTGAACAGATAGTTCTTTTACGTTACGAACTCCAGTGCAAGATCATTTTCCGTTGGCTTGTTTTGTCTAATGCTCTTTTTGCGTGAATGAATTGCTTTTGGTCCAGTTAAACAGCTCGAGCTTCCGGATTGTTGTGAAATCAGGAATATTTGTTTCACCAATGGAAACCAAAGAAAGGATGTTCCATTTAATGAAATCGAAGATCGTATTTTTGTCGCTCGTGAATCAGGTGTTAGAGATGTTTTTTTGTTTTCTCATCATCCAGAAGTGTCTAAGTGTGCACGTAGATTGTTTCAATAATTTTTTAGAACTTATTGATGTATCTTGTAAGGTAATTATTACCTCACAAAACATTTTTCATGAATGAAATATATGTCAATCTAGTAATGATGGTCATTTATAAAGTTAATGGTCATACACCCACTCTTTCATGGGAGGTAAGAAGTGGGGCTGGCTCTAGACCAAGCATCGACGGCTCATGCTACTCAACCTTACCAAATATATCACGGAAAATCCGGCCGTAGCAGCAAGGAGACACAGATCCCTTACTTCGGCTGACCGACAGATCAACCAAAGCAACGAGAGCTGTCAGATCGACTTAGATCTTTACGATAGTAGCAATCTAATCACGGTGTCTGATGTCCAATTCTGAAGACGGATCATTGTTTAGTCCTACGGTCGATTTGATCAGACGGATGTACATGCAAACTCTTGAGAAACCATGAGAGGAAACGTTCAAGTTGCAAAACGTTTTCTTTCACGTCAAACAAACAAATAATGGTCAATAAAGAAAAGGAAAAAACTGTTCTGCACCTATGAAAGTTGTTCAGTGTTCATCTTAGGGCGTATTACGTGCAGCGCCAAATACTAACAACCGGCTTCCTTTTATGAGAATAAGTTTGTTGCGCGAGAGAAGATAATATGTTTGATCTAGTCAAATGAGCCTTTGAGTTTTGTTTTATATTTCATCGTCAAAACGAATGAACGGTGTTCAGCTAGCTGGAAAAAGTTTATTCTGGTCTGGTCAGATGTAACAGACAATTTTTTTGCTTGAAGGTGAAGGAAGTTTTCCATGTGGTGGTGAAGTGTCCATCTTTTGGGTGTGTTAGCAACTGCAACAGAAACTAACAGCCGGAAATACCGGTAATGTATGAGAATAAGTTTGTTGCGTGAGTGCAGAAAATATGTTTGGTCTGGTCAAATGCTGCTGCAGAAAACGTTAATTGGGTTCATGGCATCAACTGTGGAAATGGCACGTCCTGTACATTGAATAGTTTTATTCCGGATGTGAGCTGTCTGAACCAGCATTATTATCGCATCGGTCTACTGTTTTTACCGGACATCACGCACGATGTGAAACAATTGTTTGGTTTTTTGTTGTCGCGTCCGATAGTTCAAAAGGAGCAAACTGATTTGCACTTATGATAAAGGGAGAAGAAACATTATCTTCGACATGGAAATGTTATTTCTGCTCAGGGCATAAGACACGACAAATTTTTGTTCAACACAACTGAATATTGTTCAGTGTGCTGGAAAGTTTCATCGTGGTCATGTCAGATGTAACAGACATTTCGTTTTGCTCGAAGGCGAAGGAGGTTCTCCATGTTGCAGTGAAGTGTCCATCTTAGGACGTGTTGTCGATTGCGATAAGTACTAACTGCCGGACATAATTGATGAGTCTACGTTTGTCCTACAAGAGCGGTAAATATGTTTTGTTTGATCCAATGCAACTTTGCATTTGTGCTCGCCGAACAAGTAAATTATATATGACTAGAATTTTGTTGGATGAGAGCACAAAATGTGTGTTTCCTGGTGGAATGAAACATCGAATTTATGTTTGCCGCATCAAACATGGAAATCGCATGTGCTGAACACAACAAGTGTTTCATTCTAGATGTGAGCTGTCCGAACCACCATTCTTATCACATCGTTCCACTGACCGGTCCCTGGAAATGACGCGCAATGAGAACCAGGTGTTTAGTCTCTTGGTGTCTAGTCCGACAGAGCAGGCCCTTTTGGTTCCATTCGCCTAAATGTTCGGCAATGTTGTGTGTGCTAGCACATGTGACAGAACTGCCGCAAATGATCCTTTGCAACAGCTGGTGGCCCTGGGTCCTACGGCTACAGACCAAAATGACAGGCTTGTGCGACATGCTAAGGGTGCACAACCAGGAAGCAATCTTCCTGGGTGGCAGGATCGGGTGGCAGCTGCTTTGTAGGTACTTTTTTCCGTGGACCAGCCTGTCATTTTGGTCTGTAGCGGTGAGACCCAGGGCCACCAGTTGTTGCAAAGGATCATGTGTGGCAGTTCTTTCGTATGCGCTAGTGCACAAAAAAGGGCTGGAAATTTAGGCAAATGGAACCAGAAAAGCCTGCACTGTCGGATGAGACAACAAAAAACCAAACAGTTCTTTCGCATTGCGCGTGATGTCCAGGGACCGGACGGGCGACCGATGTGATAAGAATGCTGGTTCGGACAGCTCACATCCGGAATGGAACACTTGTTGTGTTCAGCATGTGCGATTTCCACGTTTGATGCAACGAACATAAATTAGATGTTTCATTCTACCAGACCACACGGATTTTGTGCTCTCGCACAAAAACCTTTTAGTCATACATAATTTACTTGTTTGGCGAGCAGAAATGCCAAGTTGCATTGGACCAGACCAAACATATTTACTGCTCTCGCATGACAAACGTATTCTCATCAATTATATCCGGCAGTTAGCATGTATCGCAGTCGACAACACGCCCTAAGACAAACACTTCACCGCCACATGGAGAACCTCCTTCACCTTCGAGCAAAAAGAAATTTCTGTTACATCTGACAGGACCATGATACACCTTTCCATCGAACTGAACATCATTCAGTCGTGTTGATAAACAAACAATGTGTTGTGTCTTACGCCCTCAGCAGAACTAACATAACATTTAGCCAAACATTTTGCATTAGGCAAATGGAACCAGAAAAGCCTGCACTGTCGGACAAGACAACAAAAAACCAAACAGTTGTTTCGCATTGTGCGTGATGTCCGGGGACCAGACGCGTGACCGATGTGATAAAGAATGCTGATTCAGACAGCTCACATCCGGAATGAAACACTTGTTGTGTCCAGCACGCGTGATTTCCACGTTTGATGCAACGAACATAAATTAGATGTTTCATCCCACCAGACCACACGGATTTTGTGCTCTTGCACAACAACCTTTTAGCCATACATAATAGGCTTGTTCGGCGAGCGGACATGCCAAGTTGCATTGGACCAGAACAAACGTATTTACTGCTCTCGCATGACAAACTTATTCTTGTGATGTCCGGGGACCGGAATGGCGGCCGATGTGATAAAGAATGCTCGTTCGGACAGCTGACATCTGGAATGAAACACTTGTTGTATTCAGCACGTGCGATTTCCACGTTTGATGCAACGAACATAAACTAGATGTTTCATTCCACCAGACCACACGGATTTTGTGCTCTCGCACAACAACATTTTCTTCATATATAAATTACTTCTTTGGCGAACAGAAATGCCAAGTTTTATTGGACCAGACCAAACGTATTTACTGCTCTCGTACGACAAACTTATTCTCATCGATTATGTCCGGCAGTGAGTATGTATCACAGTCGACAACATGCCCTAAGACGGAAAATTCACCGCCACATGGAGAACCTCCTTCACCTTTGAGCAAAAAGAAATGTCCATTACATCTGACATGACCACGATAAACCTTTCTATCGAACTGAACATCATTCAGTCTTGTTGACGAACAAACAATGTGTCATGTCTTACGCCCTCAGCAGAACTAACATAACATTTATCCTAACATTTTCCATGTCGAAAACGATGTTTCTTCTCCCGTTCTCATAAGTACAAATCAGTTTACTCCTTTTTCACTGTCGGACGAGACAACAAAAAACCAAACAATTGTTTTGCATTGGGCGTGATGTCCGATAAAAAGAGCAGACCGATATGGTAACAATGTTGGTTTGGACATCTCACATCCAGAATGAAACTCTTCTGTGTATAGCACGTGCCATTTCCACAGTTGATGCCATGAACCCAATTAACTTGTGCACCAAACAGAAACTCTAAGTTTCATTCGACCAGACCAAACATATTTTCTGCACTCACGCAACAAACTTAGCCTCATACATTACCGGTATGTCCGGCTGTTAGTTTCTGTCGCAGTCAGCAACATGCCCTAAAGATGAACACTTCACCGCCACATGGAGAACCTCCTTCACCTTCAAGAAAAAAAAAATCGTAACATCTGACAAGACAAGAATAAACTTTTCCAGCTAGCTGAACAATGTTCATTTGTGTTGACAATGAAATATGAAAAAAACTCTAAGACTCATTCGACCAGACCAAACGTATATCTGCTCTCGCTCAACAAACTTATTCTCATACACTATGTCCGGCTGATAGTATTTGTTGCAGCCCGGAACATGCCCTAAGATGAACACTTCACCACTTTCATAGGTGCTAAACAGTTTTCTCCTTTTGTGTACTGACCATCGTTTGTTCGTTTGACATGACAGAAAACATTTTGTAACTTGAACGTTTCCTCGCATGGCTTCTCAAGAGGTCGCATTTACATCCGTTTGATCAAAATGCCTGTAGGATTAAACAATGCCCCGTCTTCAGCATTGGGCATCAGATACCTCGATTAGACCGCTACTGTCGTCAACATCAAAGCCGATCTGACGGCTCTCGTTGCTTGGGCTGATCTGTCGGTCGGCCGAAGCACGGGTCTCTGTTGCCTCGCTGCTATGGCCGGATTGTCCGCGATATATTCGGTCAGGTTAAGCAGCCTTAGCCGTCGATGCTCGATCTAGAGCCAGCCCCCCTTCTTACCTCCGATGAAAGAGTGGGTGTATTACCAATCATTTTACAAATTCCAATCGATACTGGATCGAGAAATATATCATGCGTGAACAACATTTTGTGAGGTAATAACAACCTTACTGGATACATCAAGAAGTTCTTACAAATTAGTGGGAAAATCTACGAGCACACTTAAAAACTTCGTGATGATGAGGAAACAAAAAACGTTTCTAGCACCTGATGTAAATAAAATACACATTTGCGAGCGACAAAAATGTGGTCTTCTATTTCATTAACCCGAACATCCTTTCTTTGGTTTCCATTGGCGAAACAAATTTTCATGATTGCACAAAAATCCACAAGCGCGAGCTGTTTAATTGGAACACCATTCATTCATGCGAGAAAGAGTGTTAGCCAAAACAAGCCAATGGAAAATTATTTTGCACTGGAGTTTGTACCGTAAAACAACTATCTGTTCAATGCAAGAAAATGTTCTAAGGTTTTGTTAACAGAAGCGATTTTCTTCTTTCACGCAACAAAAGAACATTTATTCTCAAGAAATAATGTCCGGCTGTTCTCCGTTGTCGGAGTCAGTAACACGCTCTAAGATGGACGCTTCACAGCCGCATGGAGAATCTCCTTTACATTGAGGCAAGGAGAAATATGTATTACGTCTACAAGACAAAAAAAAATCTTCTACATCTAACGTTCATTATTGTTGACGATGTAATATATGTCATGTCTTGCGCCCTGAGAAGAACTAGCATTTTTCATGTCGGAAACGTTGTTTCTGCTTCCGCTTTCGTAAATGCAAAGCCGTTTTCTCCTTTCGTTTACTAACCGGCATTTGTTCGTTTGAGGTGACTCAAAACATTTTGCAACATAAACGTTTCCTCGCATGCCTTCTCAGGAGGTCGCATACACATCCTTGTTATCAAAGTGAATAATGTACTAATATATGCTCCGTGTTCAGAATTGAGCATCATAGTCCTTGATTAGACAGCTGCCGTCGTCAAAGTCTAAGCAGATCTGACGGCTTTCGTTGCTTTGGCCAATCTGTCAATCGGCCGAAGCAACGGACCTCTGTCGCCTCGCTGCTACAACCGAATTTCCGGCGATGTAATAGGTACCTTCATACAGCCCGAGCCATCGATGCTCGATCTAGAGCCAGCCTCCCTTCTAATCTTCCATGAAAGAAGGGTTGTATTACCAGAAATAGTAGTAATTATGCATGTGTACGGATCCAACATAAATGTCATTTATGAAGAGATTTTTTTGAATTGCTCATTACCGTACAGGGTACATCAGTCTATTCTTACAAATTGGAGGGAAAACCTATGTCCACATGACAAACCTTTGCGAAGATAAGCAAACAAAAAATGTTTCTAGCACCTGATGTCAAAGAAGTACACATTTGCGAGCGACAAAAAGAAGATCCTCGATCTCATTGAACCAAACATCCTTTCTTTGGTTTCCATTGGCGAGACCATATTTCTATTTGCACAACCATCCAGAATCGTGAGCTACATGACTGGACCAAAAAACACATATCATTCACGCGACAAAGAAGGTTTGATGAAACAAGCCAGCAGACATTTACATTTCATACATCAAAGCAATATTATCTGTTCAATTCATGAAAAAAAAAAGTTTTGTGCACTGGAGTCTGTACCATTAAACAACTATCTGTTCAATGCACGAAAAGGTGTCAAGGCTTCGTGACGGAATGTATTTTCTTCTCTCATGCGACAAAGAACACTTATTCTTAAAACATAATGTCTGGCTGCTCTCCGTTGTTGGAGTCGGTAACACACTCTGAGATGGATGGACTCTTCACAGCCACATGGAGAACCTGAAGCAAAGGGAAATGTGTATTACTTCTACAAGACCAGAATATTCTTTTCCATGTAACGTTCATTATTGTTGATGATGACATATATGTCATGTCTCGCGCCCTGAGCAGAACAAACATTTTTCAATCTCGGAAACGATTTTTGTTCTCCCGCTTTCAGAAGTGCAAAGCAGTATTTTCCTTTCATTTCCTGACTGTCTTTTATTCGTTTGACGTGACAGAGAACGTTTTGAAGCACAAAAGTTTCCTTGCATGCCTTCTCAAGAGGTCGCATATACATCAGTGTGATAAAAAATGACTATAGAACAAAATTGAGCATCAGAGAACTCGATTCAGCCGCTGCCTTCGTCTAAGTCTAAGCCGATCTGACGGCTGTTGTTGCTTCGGCTGATCTGTTGATCGGCCAAAAAAATAGACCTCCTTTTGCCTCACTGCTATGGCCGGAGTGTCCGCAATATAATAAGTACCTTTAACAGCCTGAGCCGTCGATGCTCGATCTAGAGCCAGCCCCCCTTCTTGTATTCCATGAAAGAAGGGGTATATTACACAGAAATTGTAGTAATGAGCATCGTTCCGGGGTTGACGGAGATGTCATCTATAAAAAGCTTTTTCTGAACTGCTCACCACCTTATGAGATAAATCAGTACATTCTTACAAATTAGGGTGACAATCTACATCCACTATTAGAACCTTTGCGAAGATGAGCAAACAAAATATGTTTCTAGCACCTTATGTCAAAGAAATGCGTATCTACTAGCGACGAAAATGAGATATTCAATTTTATCAAAAAGAACATCATTTCTTTAGCTTCCATTTGCACAAAAAAATTCTTCTGTTTGCACAATCGAGAAGCACGAGCTGTTTTACTGGACCAAAATCACATTTCACTCACGCGACAAAAAAACGTTTGAGGAAACAAGCCTAGGACACTTCAATTTCGTACATCAAAGCAGCATTATCTGTTCAATGCACGAAAAGTACAATTCTTTTGCTCTGGATTTTCTACCGTGTAACAACTATCTGTTCAATGCACGAAAAGGTTCTAAGGTTTTGTCAATAGAACGAATGTTCTTCTTTCACGACACAAAGACCACTTATTCTCAAGAAAAAATGTTCCGCTTTTCTCCGTTGTCGGAGTCCGTGACACGCTCTAAGATGGACACTTCACAGCCGCATGGAGAACCTCATTTACATTGAAGCAAAAGGAAATACCCATTACACCTACAAGACCAGAGTAATTTTGTACATGTAATGTTCATCATTGTTGACAATGAAATATGTCTGATGTCTTACACCCTGATCAGAAGTAACATTATTCCATGTGGGAAACGATGTTTCTTCTCTCGCTTTCATTAGTGAGAAGCTGCTTTCTTGTTGAGTTTACTGACCGTCATTTGTTCGTTTGACGTGACAGAAATCATTTTGCAACACAATCGATTCCACGCATGGCCTCACAAGAGGTCGTATATACGTCCGTGTAATAAAATGACTTTGGTACTAAACTATGCTCAGTCTTCAAATTTGAGCATCGGAGACATTGATTCGACCACTGCCGTAGTTGAAGTCTAAGCCAATCTGACGGCTGTTTTTCCTTCGGCCGATCTGTCGATCGGCCAAAGCAACGGACCTCTGCCGCCTAGGGCCAGATGGTCCGTGATATAATCGGGATTTGTAAAAAGCCTTTGCCTTCAATTCTTGATCTAGAGCCAGCCCCCCTTCTTACCTGCCATGAAAGAAGGGGTGTATGACCAAAATTGTACAAACGAGCATCGTTATGGTTTCGACATAAATGTCATTTTTGAATGAAATATTCTGAGTTGCTCACTGCATTATAGGATACATCAGGACATTTTTCCAAATTAGGAGGACAATCTACGTCCACACTTGGGACCTTCGCGAAGGGAGGCAAACAAAAAACATTTCTAGCACCTGAAACCAAAGAATTACACATTTGCGAGCAACGGAAACAAGATCTTCGGTTTCATTAAACGGAACATCCCTTCTTTGGTTTCCGTTTGCAAAACAAATTTTCCACTTTGTAAAACAATCCAGAAGCGTGAGCTGTTTGACTGAACCAAAAACACGTATCATTCACACAACAAACAACGTTTGACGAAACAAGCAAATGGACACTTAGATTTCGTATATTGAAAGAATATTATCTGTTGAGTTCATGAAATTTCCTTTTGGTGCCTAGCCGAGAATACTTCTCAACCAATTTCCCATTTTAGAAGCTGTTTTACAACGTGTTCGGTTTCGGCTTTGACACGTCGGTGTTGACGCGTTAGGGTTTCGGCAGTTGCCTCATACAACATGGCTCCGTCTCGTGTCGACGAGGGTTTCATCCCTGCAGCTTAATTCCGAGGGTTTCTTGCTCTCCCTCGGAGCTCTCAGTCGCTCGCCCTCATCAGAAAGCCACGCTATCAGCTGCTGTCACCTATGATGGGCAGTCGCCGGAGGTTATTCACTACGATGTTGGAAGAAGAAGGCCGCCTGACCGATGAAGCGCTCACTTTCTCTGGGCACTCTGCCGGAACTTTATCTCCTCTGCCACAGAAACCCGCAACTGGCAGTTCGGCCCGACCAAACATGCCTCGACCTATCGGTAGAGTAGAGACTAGGGAGGCGAGTGTCGTCGTCCTTTCCTCCTCTGTCGCAGCCACTTCGGGGTCCGAGGCCATCATATCGACAGAGACAAGTGTGCTGGCGGTGACATTGTCATCCACCTGTGCCGGTGCCAAATCCCTTGATGGCACGTCGATGGCTAACTCCGACAAGCCTCTATTTGGCCCGACAAAGTTCGTCGGTCAACCTGAAGGTGTGTGCGTGCATGACGGTTGTTTCTTAACGTAATTGCCGTTAATGAAAATCTGCTTCTCATGGTGGCCTAAGCGTTAACTTCCAATATGCACGTGTCGCAGACTTGGTAACCTTGCCCATGGACAAATGGGATGCAAAGATGGATGGGCGGGGTATGGCCATCGGCAGGAAACCCTGGAGGCAACCGCTCACTGTCCTGAAGTTCTTTGCTATAAAGTTCCACACTGATGGGTTCCAGAAGCTGAAACCGATGTTTGAAACTGCTTTTCCGGTGACACTATGGCTCCTTCTGCAAACCCACGCCGCCCAGAAACTCGTGAGGAATAAGGCCGTCTCTGTGGGTGAGGGCAAAAAGAGTGCAGCCTTGGACTTTGAAGAATTTTTCAAACGACCGTGGGTGCTGCAAAATCCCTACTGCAAGGCAAATGATTGCATCAACGACTTCATGATTGAGTGGCCCGACACTGATGGAAAGGCCAAGAGGCCATGGTGCACGTCCTACCATAATGGGAGAATCCACTGCAAGAGGACTCAGTGGAACCAGCCGGTAAGACTCTGAATGCAACACTTTTTGTTCCAGTATTTTTGTTAAGTTCTAGATTCCTAACTGCGTGAAATTTGTAAATCATGCAGAATCTTGACACTGATGAACCTGAACAGCCAAGAGCCACCTCCCCACCCAAGGAGAAGAAAAAGAAGGCTGCTGCTGACCGTGCTGCTTCTAGTCCCGCTTCTGGAAGTGAACGCAGTAAAGTCAAACACGTCCGTGGCTGCGACCAACGAGCTGCTGCAGTTGCTCCTGGGGCTCGCGTGCATACTATTCTTGCTGAAGAGTCGTCGGGTGCGTCCGCGGACTTCTCACATGGCACTGTACTGCACACCCAGGGCAGGTCTGACAGAGCTCCTATTTCTGTTGCTAGCGATGTCGCAGCCCACACCGTTGTTGCTGCCGCTTCTGCTGGTCAGTCGCCGCACGCAGGTGGTCAGTCTGGTCAAGGGAGCAAGCTCCCACAAGACGGGCAAGCTGGTCAGTCGACGGATGCAGGTCAGTCCACTGCAGGTGTTCAGTCCAGGCAGGGTGGTCAGTCTGAGGGGGGGCAGTTCGGGCAGGGCGGTCAGTTTGCGCAGGACGGACAGTTTGCGCAGGGTCAACAGTTTGCGCAGGGCGGACAGTTTGTGCAGGATGGTCAGTTTGCACAGGGTGGACAGTTTGCGCAGGGCGGAAAGTTTGCGCAGGGCGGACAGTTTGCGCAGGGCGGACAGTTTGCGCAGGGCGGACAGTTTGCACAGGGCGGACAGTTTGCGCAGGGCGGAAAGTTTGCGGAGGGCGGACAGTTCGTGCAGGGTGGTCATCTAAGGGCGGGCAGTTCGGGCAGGGCGTTCAAGACGGTCAGCAGTCGCAGGTCGGTCAGCTTGCGTAAGGCAGTCATCAAGGGCAGAGCAGTCAAGTCGCGCAAGGCGGTCAGCACGCGGAGGACGAGCAGTTCGCTCAGGGTGGTCAGCACGCTCAGGCCGGTCTGCACGCTCAGGAAGATCAGCTCGCGCAAGGTCAGGTCCCGCAGGGAAGGCTGCCCGCGCAGGGCGGGGGGGGTGGCGCAGGGTGATCAGTTTCCACAGGGCGATCACAGTGTAAAGGAAGGTCAGCTCTCGCAGGCCGATCAGGGTGCTCAGTTCGTGCAGTGCAGTCAGGGAGGTCAGTTACCCCCTGAAACAGCACCGCGACAGACACAAGCTGCTACAGACGAGACCGCTCCATTTCCTGGGGAGGGGGCAAGTCAAAGCAGTCCCTACACTCGACCCACCTCTGCTTCAAAGGCTTCTGGTGACGGGTCCCCTGTCGACGCATCAAACAACGCCATGAATTCACAGGATTGTGGACTGGAACCCACTTCAGTTCAGGTAATTTTTGTTAACTGTCCCATTTCTTAAATGATTTTGTGTAATTCTCTAACAGAATGTTCAAGATGTTTGCAGAAAAACTTCACTCCATGGTCCCCGGGTGCACCGTGCTTTCCCGGCACCATTCCGCAGGCCTCCGCCAGTTATGCGCGTATGGAGACAGCCACAGACTTTGTACCAGCTGGAGTACATTCATCGCAATATCCTCTGCTGGACGACTATGTGTTTGGCTCTCAGCCAGAGCTGTTCCCACATTCGGTAAATCATTATGCTTATTTTGTTTCATTCTTGATCTGAGATGGATGGGTTTTAATCTCTTATCTGTTGCATCTCAGGAGGCCTTTGATGAGCTAGCCAATCATTTGGCAACCACGAAGGCGAAGGTGAGGGCGGAATCCATGCCAGAAAGTATGGTTGATGGCGGCTTTAGACGACCTGCTCCAGTTCAAAGGAACCGAAGGAGTCCACCCCGGACTATTCTGGAGATGGAAGATATCCTGCACATGGCCAGAGACTATCTGAAGGGTTTCTATGATGCAAGCAACAATTTGTGTAATGGCTTTGAGCGTGTGATCCTCAGGGGCAAGCACATCATTGACCCGGGAGGTATGTAACTTTTGTTTTATGTTCAGTTTATGAGTCAGCTAGCGGTGCTCAAAGCTGACTTTGCAATTTCTTATGTGCAGAGTTCTCGCAGCAAGCACTTCAAGAGTGGCAGAGCCAGGGGGAGCAGTGCAGGGTTAGTCCTGTCATGCGTGTTAAGAACTGCATTTCATTGTTGTACAAGACCTCCGGCTGATGCATGTCTTGTGTCCAGGTGTTTGTCAACGCACTGGGAAGTATGACTCAGACAATGTGGACGTCATCCCCTCAAGCCTTGGAGAAAGTTTCAGTGGAGCAAGGTTCGGCTAGCCATCACAATGCAGTGGAGGAGCATATGATGAAGGACAATGAAAATGAGTCTCACTCTCCGGGTAAGTGAATCTATGGTTTAGTTATCAGTCGACGTAGTTCGATGCACATTTATGGTTCCTAACCTGTTGACTGTGTATGTGCAGATCAGGACTCGAAGCAGACTACCTCTGATCAGGACTTGAAGCCGACTACCTCTGATCGGGACTTGAACCAGGCTACCTCTGAGTGCATAAAATCTGTGAAGTAACGGTCAACTCCACGGAAGACCACCTCTGAGAAGATCTACCGTCGACGTACAGGTAGAGTGCAGAAGCCGTCAACACGATGGCAGCACTATAAAACGTGGCCACTTCCCTTCCAGCAGAAAAATTAGTTTTCTGCTCTAGCAGGGTTGTGAGGCAGGACAGGGCACGGTGACAAAGCAGGGAAGGGCAGGGTTATACCGCAGGGCAGGGCAGGGTTCATACCTAGATATAGCTGTCTGCTCTAGCATGACGCAGACTGCTTTCCCCAAGCTTGTACATACTGAGAAGCATTTTTGTGACACAATAAGCAATGTTTTTTCTGACATTGAAAATAGATGAGCATTGTAGTGGTGAAAAACAGATGAGTGTTGTAGTAGTGAAAGTCTGACAACATCATAGATCGACAGGAAACTCAAAACATGATAAAAGCATGTGTTGTCCAACCAGTATATGGCTCTTTTGAGTATTAAGTCCACCGCATGTCTGAAGTTTTCCAGCTTCTGCTTGAAGTCTGACAACAGACAAGTATTGTGGTTGTGAAAGTCTGACATCATCGTAGATTGGCAGAACATCCCAAAATATGACAAAAGCATTCGTTGACATACCCAGTATGATTTCTGCTCGGATGGTTAGACTATCTTATTTCTGAAATGATTCAGCTGATGCTGGAAGTCTGAAAGCAGAGATGAGTATTGCAGTGATAAAAGTGTGATAACAGCATACATTGAAAGAACATCCAAAACATGACAATAGCAGGTGTTGAAATAACCAGTATGTAGCTCTGTTTGAGTCTGACAACATGGAAATCTGACAACATGTTAGTCTGCCAACATGGAAGTCTGCAATGTGAAATACGCCTTTAGCATCCTTGGCCAGCACAATATGAAAACATGCACTAGGCACAGTTACATCCGCATGGACAGTTTGGCTCGGACGAGATCCATGGCTCCCATAGGTCTTGGCAGTTTAATGGTCTTGGACTGGGCAATGCCTACCTCAACATCCATGCCAACGATTCAGGTGTCACTGGCCATATGGCCTCTCGCGAACGGCGGCCGTCATTGCTCCTGTTACGAGCCTCTATCCAATCCCATTCTTCCTTTATTGCGACCCATTCCCAGTGGGCAACAAAGGGGTCTCTGTAACGTGGAGTACCCCACGGACATCCTTCAACGCCGTTGTTCTGTCCCTTGGTTGACATGTCGTCCGAGCTGAGGCCGGGTCGACCCCACATGACGAGTTGTCACTGTTTGAACGAAGACTGGGTAGGCGTAGTATGCTTTTTATGTAATGGTCTGTATACCCGACGACAGTGTAAACCGGTACAATTCCCGACGACGTTGCGAACGGGTAAAATGGCCAACGACAGTGTCAAAGGGTACAATTCCCGACGACTGTGCGAAAAATGTAAAAGTACGACAGTGCGAACCGGTACAACTCCGGACGCGTTGGATGGCACACGCGGCGTCATGCCCGCCACCCACGCGCGCTCCCCATGCCCGCTCATGCTAAGCCTGCGCCATTGCCCCCATGTCGTCCCACTGGTTGAGGCTGGATGAGTGCAGCTCAGCTGCTTTCCACAAGGGCAGAGGAGGACAAGGGTGGAGGGTGGACAGTGACATCATGGCAACGATGACGGCTGACACGTGGTGCAACATCGTTAGAGAACTGAAGGATCATGGTCTTCTTCGCGACCCTCAGCTCACCGTGGGAAAAAAACAATGCTCATCTGGGCGGATTGTGTGTGGTACGCGCTTCCCGTCGACGTGCTGATGCAGAGACATTAGCTAGGGCAGGCGACAGTTGTGCACGTACTTTGCAAGGTGGTAGCTGCTCTGCTGCAACTCGCTCCCAACGTCATTCGCCAACCTCAGCTAAGCGACCCCGCACACGAGGATTTGGAGGGCCGCCGTAATTACCTACCATGGTTGGATTACTGCGTCGGCGCCATTGACGGCACCCATGTGCGCGTCATGGTGCGTGTATCTCCCAGACATAAGTCCTTCCTTGACCGTCTTCGACGCCTCACCCTGACCATCTATGCAAGTTGCAACCAATCCCTCCATTTCACTTTTGTGTGCGCTGGTTGGGATCGCTCGGACCCTCACTCGAGAAGGTTCATAGACGCCATGCGGAAAAAAATCGTACTGCCGCCCAACAAGTTCCTTCTTGCAGATTCCGCCTTCCCAGAGGGCAACGGTCTCATCACTTGGCTGAGTTTGGACCAGGTCCAAAACGCCCACAGAACAAAGAGGAACTCTTCAACCGTCATCATGCTGCTGCACGCAGCATGATCGAACGGGCGTTTGGAATTCTCAAGGCAAGGTGTACCATCTTGAAGGGTATGCCGCCATTCGAGGTTGGTCTCCAGGGAAAGCTTGTAATGTCTTGTTTCGTGATGCATAACCTCATTCAGTCACTTCAGCCGCTAGACGACGGGTCCTGGTCCCTGATCATTCCACATCCACCCCGTGACGGCCCACATTTCCGCGAAAGTCCACATTGTGACGTTGGCATGCGGAACCGCCGCAATGTAATCGCAACGATGATGTGGAATGATCACCTTCTTTGGCGGTCAGAAGACCCCATCGGTGCTGACGATGATCCGCCTGAAGAAAATGCGGTACGAAACCAGAACCGTGTTCTGAATCACCATGGGTGTGGGGTCTCTTGGGATGATTGCACGGGTTGTTCTTCTGCAATGTATTACTGACAGTCTCTAGAGACAATGCATGGTTAAACAACTTACTCCCTGCACAGATGGTTAAAAGATGCTCTTCAGCATGCTCTACCCTGTCTGCCCTAAGGAAAAAACAGTTTCCAGCTTAGTAAGGCAGGGCAGGAAGAGCTATCGGGCAAGGAAGGACAGGGTTATGAGGCAAGGGAAGGCAGGGATATAGGGCAGGGCAGGGTTATGTTGTAGGGCAGGGCAGGGCCATATGGCATGGTAGGGCTTGTTCATAAGGCAGGGCAGGGCAGGGTTAGGAGGCACGGCAGTGCAGGGTTGTAAGGCAGGGCAGGGTAGGGTTGTAACGTAGGGAAGGGAAGGGTTACAAAGAAGGGCAGGGCAGGGTTGTAAGGCAGAGCAGGGCAGTGTTATATGGCAGGGTTACAGTCCTGGCCAGGGCAAGGTCCAAGGGAGGGCAGGGTAGGGCAGGGTTATAAAGCAGGGAAGGGCAGAGTTATAAGGCAGGGAAGGGCAGTGTTATATGGCAGGGTTACAGTGCAGGGCAGGGCAAGGTCCAAGGCAGGGCAGGGCAGGCAAGGGTTATAAAGCAGGGCAGGGCAGGATTAAAAGGCAGGGCAGGGCAGTGTTATATGGCAGGGTTACAGTGCAGGGCAGGGCAAGGTCCAAGGCAGGGCAGGGCAGGCAAGGGTTATAAAGCAGGGCAGGGCAGGATTAAAAGGCAGGGCTGGGCAGTGTTACATGGCAGGGTTACAGTGCAGGGCAGGGCAAGGTCCAAGCCAGGGCAGGGCAGGGTTATAAAGCAGGGCAGGGCAGGGTTATCACGCAGGGCACTGCAGGGCAGGGTTATAAATTAGATGAGGGAGGGCAGGGGTAAAAGGCAGGGCAATGCAGTGACATAAGGCAGGGCAGGGCAGGGCTAGAAGGAAGGGCAGGGCACGGGATTAAGGCAGGGCTGGCCAGGACAGAATTATCAAGGCAGGGCATGGAAGGATTACCGATCAGGGAAAGGTAGGGTTATAGAGCAGGGCAGGGCAGGGTTGTAAGGCAGGGATAGGCAGGGATATAGAGCAGGGTAGGGCAGGTTTATCAGGTGGGGCAGGGCAGAGTTATAAGGCAGGGCAGGGTAGGGTTGTAAGGTAGGGAAGGGAAGGGTTACAAAGAAGGGCAGGGCAGGGTTACAAGGCAGGGAATGGTAGTTTTATATGGCAGGGTTACAGTGCAGGGCAGGGCAAGGTCCAAGGCAGAGCAGGGCAGGGCAGGGCAGGGCAGGGTTATGAAGCAGGGCAGGGCAGGGCAGGGCAGGGTTATGAAGCAGGGCAGGGCAGAGTTATAAAGCAGGGCAGGGCAGGTTTATAAAGCAGGGCAGGGCAGGGTTATCACGCAGGGCACTGCAGGGAAGGGTTATCAATTAGATGAGGGAGGGCAGGGGTATAAGGCAGGGCAAGGCAGGGATATAAGGCAGGGAAGGGCAGGGCTAGAAGGAAGGGCAGGGTGCGGGATTAAGGGAGGCTGGCCAGGACAAAATTGTCAAGGCAGGGCATGGCAGGATTACCAATCAGGGCAAGGTAGGGTTATAGAGCAAGGAAGGGCAGGGTTACGAGGCACGGCAGGGCAGGGTTGTAAGGCAGGGATAGGCAGGGCTATAGAGCAGGGTAGGGCAGGTTTATCAGGCAGGGCAGGGCAGAGTTATAAGGCAGGGCAGGGTAGGGTTGTAAGGTAGGGAAGGGAAGGGTTACAAAGAAGGGCAGGGCAGGGTTACAAGGCAGATCACGGCAGTGTTATATGGCAGGGTTACAGTGCAGGGCAGGGCAAGGTCAAAGCCAGGGCAGGGCAGGGCAGGGTTATAAAGCAGGGCAGGGCAGGGTTATCACGCAGGGCACTGCAGGGCAGGGTTATCAATTAGGTGAGGGAGGGCAGGGGTATAAGGCAGGCAAGGCAGGGATATAAGGCAGGGCAGGGCAGGGCTAGAAGGAAGGGCAGGGCACGGGATTAAGGCAGGGCTGGCCAGGACAGAATTATCAAGGCAGGGCATGGCAGGATTACCAATCAGGGCAAGGTAGGGTTATAGAGCAGGGCAGGGCAGGGTTATGAGGCACGGCAGGGCAGGGTTGTAAGGCAGGGATAGGCAGGGAAGGGAAGGGAAGGGTTACAAAGAAGGGCAGGGCAGGGCAGGGCAGTGTTATATGGCAGGGTTACAGTGCAGGGCAGGGCAAGGTCCAATGCAGGGCAGGGCAGAACAGGGTCATAAAGCAGGGCAGGGCAGGTTTATAAGGCAGGGCAGGGCAGTGTTATGTGGCAGGGTTACAGTGCAGGGCAGGGCAAGGTGCAAGGCAGGGCAAGGCAAGGCAGGGCACGGTTATAAAGTAGGGCAGGCCAGGGTGATAAGGCAGGGCAGGGCAGTGTTATATGGCAGGGTTACAGGGCAGGGCAGGGCAAGGTGCAAGGCAGGGCAAGGCAAGGCAGGGCACGGTTATAAAGTAGGGCAGGCCAGGGTGATAAGGCAGGGCAGGGCAGTGTTATATGGCAGGGTTACAGGGCAGGGCAGGGCAAGGTGCAAGGCAGGGCAAGGCAAGGCAGGGCACGGTTATAAAGTAGGGCAGGCCAGGGTTATAAGGCAGGGCAGGACAGTGTTATATGGCAGGGTTACAGTGCAGGGCAGGGCAAGGTCCAAGGCAGGGCAGGGCAGGCAAGGGTTATAAAGCAGGGCAGGGCAGGGTTATAAGGCAGGGCAGGGCAGTGTTATATGGCAGGGTTACAGGGCAGGGTAGGCAAGGTAGGCTGAGTTTTTAAGGCAGGGAAGGGAAGGGTAACGAGGCTAGGCAGCCCATGGCAGTGCAGGGAAGGGAAGATTCTTAGGGCATGGCAGCGTCAGGAGGAAGGGCTGTAGGACACGGGCCGAGACCATTTGAGTCCCACATGCGCTTGATGTTAACCCACCAGATTCACGCATCATATAGGTCCATGTGGCACATATCGTCGAAAACTCCCGTCCATTTCTAAAGAGGCGGCAATGGACGACCCTTTAGCGACAAGTGGTATGAGGACGCCATGGCCTGCTAGTGAATTAAATGTCGTGAAGTACAAGTTGCCAATGCCGTCAAATTACCTCATGAACTCCTTTTATGAGCTTGGTTCGCGCAACAGTTGGCCTTCCGCACCCTTTGCACTACGTCACGTCAAAATGGGTCGGTGTCGTCTATAAGGTGGCGGTTGGCGTTCTGCCTTGTCTGCGAGGCTGACAAGGATCTCTCGGTTGTTACTAATGGCCCAATGTCCTTCGTCGGCAACATATCCAATGACACGTGTGTAATGCCTCCACGCACACATAGCATTAATTGATGCAAATGGTGCACAACGAAGAACGATATGCGTCAACCTAGGTCCGAGAGGACATGATTTGTGCACTAAATTTTTGCCTCAACCTGCGTCTTCCGTACCTCCCCCCAAGGTTTGGCGTCATACCTGCGCTTGGACGCAAAGGTTCCGCTCCGTTATTATTCACGTTTGAGTGAATAGTGCATGGGCTACGGAGCTATTAATTTCTGTCCATTCCCGGATGAGTAATTTTTTTTTACCGCGTGGGCGTCTGGTTGCTTTCTCGGTCGGTGTTGATACCTGCGTTATTTCCTGCGGTCCATTGACACCTGCGTTATTTCTCGCTCGACGACGGACGAATGAGTTTTATAGTTCCAAAAACTGGGTATATGGTGATCGAACCCTTTTTCAGGACTATGCGAAACGATTATGGAAGACCATATTCATGGTCAGTGGCCTAAAGAGCACTTTCCTGGCCGTGAAATTAGACTTCCTACTTGAAAATGAAACCGTAGATGGCAGGAAAAAGGGACTTCCACCGTGGTTTGTTTGGGTAAACTACTTCACTATACAATGCGTGTGATACTAGTCGTTTCCAAAAACACGGGAGTTTGAGTGAATATCACCATCTCGGATATTAGGCACCGTGTTGATTCATCTGAGAATTTTACATGACATTAGCATCTAGATGAAAAGGTCACCTGGTACAATAATGTGAATCCTTGTATCTTGAACTTTGTAAACGTATGATTATGCACGTATAACAACCTATCCACTAGATTAAGTGGAATAGGGGTGAGAGGTTTGCCAGAAGAGACGAGCATGGCCTTGTCATCTTGCTCACTCATGATATTCATTGTTTTTCTCTCTTTACAGAATTCCTACTATGTACCTTGCCATTTTTTAGAATGCGACCTTTTCTAAAACAATTCCTAGGTTGAAGAAGAAAAGCGGAAAGGTCTTTTTTCCTCGTAAAAATTCATGGAATTGACTTCTAGATCCGTATTGTTCTAAATTTTATGTTTTTTTAATAACACTATTGTGATGCTCCTTTTTTTAAAACATGCTTTTCGATTATACACGGTTTTCCCAACATCACAGTGCGAACCCTAGTCCCTTGATGGAAAATCCACAAACATCATAGTGGTTGCTGAAGATGTGTAGGAGATGAAAATCTATGTCGGCCTGCAAAATCTACCTGACGCCAACGGATCATGGAGGCCAAGGAAAAATACGACACTCGTGTGTTTGGTAGCCACTGTTGCAACAAAACAACCTCCATCACCATCCAGATGTTAGCCCCTCAAGGACATAAATATGGTGCCTTAGCATTGTAGATTCTATCGAACTATACCTTAGTGTAACGCACAAGCACCTTTCATAAGGAGGTTAATAGTGATTTTCCATCATAACGACGGCGATACGAATGGCTCATGACCTTTGCCGTTTTGAATGCCCGTGGCTCATTGGATAGGGCTTCAGGGGGTGTGTAGTTGCATTGTTTATGAAAGCATTGCGCTGGAGGAAATCAACGTGAGGCTATTAAGAACACTCAAGTACAAAAATAACGTCAACTCATGTCACCGGTGTTGCCACTAATGGCAAGTCAAGATCTCATCCGGCCGTCGAAATATCTTCATCGAGTTACTGTTCAAGTGCAACATCAAAACAGAGGTGTGAAGTTTGTGGCTTTGGGCTTTCGACACCGATTTTTGGCTGCGATGCAATGCTTTACTCAAATCGCCCATGACCATGTATGTAACATCTCATCGCGATGTGTCGAGAACCGGGCTGGAACTTTTGGAGAAAATGAGCCGCTAGATTATTCCAAAGCGACTCGCATTTACACAAAATGTTTGAATTTCAACATTTATTGATTTTTCTTCTAAGCGGAAGTTCCACATTATTATTTTGGGTTTTTATAGATGGTCCGGGCTGAAAATACCTCCCAAGGGGCCCCCTTGCGGAAGGCCTCAAACAAAGGAAACACATATATTTTCCATGCTACTACGATGTACTAATGTGGCATCGATGTACGATGCCATATTGAAACAACGTGCTTATTGCTACGATGCTAAATGTAGATTTCCGGGACTGCCCTCAACTGTTGCTTCGCTCTCTTATGACTTCCGCGAAGTGAAACTAAGCGCGCTTCGGCGTCCAGTGTTGTAAACCATCTGGTTTTGGTTGTAAAGGGTTGTCTAAATAACTGTCATCCTACGTGTACATGAGTGACATTCACAACTTTCAGTCGTTCGGAACGCGTCATCCTTCCACGCATCCGTAGTCGCAGTCGAGTGTGAACGAGAACATTCGCAGCCGACCTCGCACTGGAACATTTTTGTTTGCGAAGAAATTCACACACGCGATCGACGTCACAATCGTAGAAACAAAGATAACCTTAGAATTTCATCAAATCGATTTGATAGATACAGAGGGACGTGCCGATCGGCGATCATTGCGACAAGTAATTCTATTTGTTTCACATCAAACTTTCACATTGACTGACAGCGATTGCGGCTACCCGGTTGTCAACCCTCGTTGGTGTTCACAAGTTTTCAGGTAGTTTTACAACTTAGTGTGGAAACCACCATACTCGGTCCGACAGCGACTGCCGACGAGTGATGCGTTCCTATACATTTTGTTTTCTTCTGCCGTTAACTAGCCGGCATTCTGTCTTACATGGTGTACGGAGTCGTCTATTTCTGCACTTGTGGCACGTTGCATCCGAAGCGCACTTAGTTTCACTTTCGGAAGTCAAAAGAGAGCGAAGCATGTACTACAATGATGTCAATGAAATGCAAACATCTCTACTCTATTACTGTAGCGAACCGCGGTTTCATCGCGATGCTTACATTGCAGTTGAATCAGCAATGCAACTGCACACCCCCTCACTTTTCGTGTGCCTTATCGCGTTCCGTCCTGCCCGCGCTCTCCGGCCCTCCTCGAATGTCGAAGGTGTAGACGACCAAGTTGAAGTCAACTACTATCCAGTCCAACCTGCCGATCGATCGATGTACACATGTGCAAGCTTGTCAGATGTAGACGCCTGAGCAGCCGTCGGATCTAGAATTTCACATCCACGAGACTGGCAAGCCGTCGGATGTCGTTATTGTCAGCGAGCATTTCACGGCTAACGAGCCCACCTGGTGGCATCCAAACCACCCTCGAGTCCGTTTACCTCCCGACGTTTCCAGGACGACTTCGGCACAATGATAAAACCCTCGAAGTCCGGTCGGCACCCGGGCACGCAACAGGTGCCGACACCGTCTCCGAATCGCGCGTCGCTTCATCGCGCCACGTGATGTTTGGCTGCCGCATCCAGCCCTCCCCACAGCCAAGGCAAACCTGCAGCTACGCAGTGAAAAGGATTCGCTGACGTTGAAGGGAGCAGGTGACATGAGGTCTCGAGGCCGAGACACATTGCTTCCGTTACTCGAGATTCGTAGCTCCGCCTTCGCAACACCGGCAGGCGTCACTAAGGAGCGGCAAACGAGACTGCGGCTCGGGAAAATCTTTCAGGATTCAAAGCAGACTCGAGCGCGAGAGCCTCTGCTGTGTTCGAACAGATCTTTAGGCACAGGTGAAGCTGTCGGCGGGACGTATGAAGGCTCAACGTTGATGCAATCTACAGAGCGACTCGGGCAAAAATCCCGTTTGCCGTTCTATAGGCGTCACCGAGGGCGACCTGCGAGGCATCTGTGCACTCGCCGCTGAGGCGCACAATTCACGGCCGGACAGATCCTCTCCCATCAACCCACCATGCATCATCGGGCTCTCCGCACGTCCGGCGGCAGTGAAACGACTGCACAAAACGCTGGGACTGCGGGGCGCCTGCATCCTGCCTCCTCTTTGCATGGCAACGGGCGGGGCGTGGCCGCCTCGCCCTGCAAAGGGCGCGCCGCGACTTTTGGAGAGGACGACGAGAGCACGCTGCGGCAGAGCACGAGGAGGCGCGCCAAGGCCGCTGAACTAATCGAAAGGCTGAAGCTCGAGCCCTCTCCTTCTTCTCCTCGATCTTCCCTCTCTCCTCGTCCCAGCCTGGAGTCGCAGCCGTCTCTCACAGACATTCCCGTGCCCCCTTCCCTCGACCTCCCCGGAAATGCGCAGAAGAGCCCGAGGGTCGTCCGCATGCCTCGCTCTTCAGCCTTTCCAGACAGTATGGACCCCAGCCTAAGCACCGCTGTCGGAACGCCTGCACCAGCAGCTGAAGGAAAGTCTTTTGGAGGATGCGGCCCGGAAGGCAGGGGCATCGGGCGGCACAAATCTGAGCGGGACATTCCCCGGAACTCCCACTCTCGCACGTTCACAGCTGGAGCTTCCCTTTCCCCGCGCCCAAGCCTGGACAGCTCCTACTGCTTCCAGCCTCCCTCTCCCCAGCATCCCTTCTCCCCTCTCGCCTCCCATCCGAGCCTTGATTGCCACCCCCACGGCTCTCACTCCGCGCGCTCATCCCTCTCCCCTCTTCCAAGCGTGGATTCCCCGGATCACGTCCTAAGTGGCTCGAGCTACTCTGTCTCCAAGGTCGGATCGCCTCGGTCTCCCCACTTTGCCTCCGCTGGGGGCGCCTGGGACAGCCGAGGCGCCAGGCCGTCGAGGCGCCCAAAAGCCGAGGGCACTCCTTTCAGCAGCTCCGGCGGGCCTCCCTATCTGGTCTCCCTTCCTGTACGGCAGCCGTCTTCGTCCAAGGACTTCTCGGAGGGTCTTCCCTCTCAAGGTGTGCTGGCGGAAGGAGGAGGGTCGAAGCCATGCAGCTCCCATCTGCCTCCTCCTTCCCTTGCGCTGAGGGAAAAGATCCCTTCCCTGGACCAATTCGCCCCTCTCTGGCGTGCCCACGGGCAGCCATGTATGGGTGTGATGGGCGCCGCCGGTGACCAGCAGCTTGCACGTCTGGGAGGAGCCAGGGCAGGACTCCTGCAACAGGAGAAGTCGGGAGGAGGAGAGTCAGCGATGCCCCTTTGCCTTGCCGCTCCTCCGGGCAGAGAGCGGGGAAGTGCGCGAATGGAACCAGCGGGTGAAGAGGACGGCGGGGATGGAAGTGGGCGTGGACGGTCAGAGAACTTGGGTCATTGCTGTAGCTCCTATCCGCGCCTATTCCGGCGAGGGTGGCAGCGGCGGCGGTGGCGGCGCTGGCCCTGGTGGTGGGGGCAATGACAGGCGCAATAGCAGCAGCATTGGCGGTAGCGGCTGCGAAGTGGTGGGGGTAGCGGCAGCACCCCAGTTTCCGTCGGAGCAATGCCCGGGGGAAAACATGCTCCTGGTGGAAGGTGCAGGTGGAGGAGGGGCGGGTCACAGACGAGCGTACGGAGGGTTTGGGGTCCGTCAATGTTTGGGGTCATTATCCTCTTCTGATTCTGAGCCAGAAGTGGAGGAAGAAGAGGATGGGGAAGAGGCAGAGGGAGGGGAGGGTGAGGATGATGGAGAGGAGGAGAGGGAACTCCGTTGGGGAGCTGGCAGCGGATGGAATGGAGGTAGGCCAGCTCTTGGCCGTGCTGGCTTGCAACCCAACGCTTGCCTCCTTCCCTCACATCCCATGTCGGGAGGCAAAGAAGAAAGTGTCAAGGTCACCAGCAATTTCTGTGGGCCGGAGAGGGGGCAGAGCGAGGGTAGCATTGTTGGCAAGGTCAGACAGCCCATGCAGATGGTTTCTTCGGGATTCCCTGGGCTGGAAACTGAGCCAGTGCGCAACGCCAGCAGGTGGCTGAGCCGTCTCTCTGTGGGGAGCGAGCGGGAGAGGCCTCCTGCGGAGTGGGACAGGGGAGCTGACCCTGATGCCAGCTGCAGCCTGCCGCTCCCGCAGGAACAGCCTGTGACCTGCGCTGCGAGGGCGTGCGTAGTACTCACGCCGAGGGGGCTCGTCACGGGCGAGTGGAACGGGGCTAACGCCAGGCAGCAGCCGAGTCGTAGGGCGCTACAGCGCAGACTGTCTGTGGACGAAGCGCTGGACTGTGCACTGGGTCTCCGTGGTCAGCGGCCCCCGGCGGGGCCCAGGCATGGGCAGAGTAGTCTGTCTGAAAGGTACTCTCCAGTTCCGCGTGCTGCTGTAGACGCTGCCATAGGATCAAAGCAGAAGGCGGACAACACGATCAAGCTCACCCAGAGTGGGACGGCGAAGACCGGGTTGACCGCGGAGAAGGGGCAGGGTGAGGCAAGTCGATGCGGGAGACAGGGCACAGAGGGGCTTGCAAGGCGCCACAGTGCAGATGCGGCGGCACTTGCGACTAGAAGGCTTGCGGCGACCGTGGAGAAGGAGAAGCGCGGTTCACGCTTGCGGGAAAGCAAGAAGTCAGAACCCTTCCCAGCTTCCAACAAGGGGCCGACTGACCGCAGGAGGACTAGCCTGAGCGACTGGCCCGAAGCAGCTGGAACGATGAGCAGTGCAGGGTCCCCCGTCAGAAAAAACCGCAGTGCCTCGTGCATGCGGGGAGGCCTCCCTGATGCACGGAAGGCTGTGGGCGGCGGCGAGTGCTTGGGCAGGAAGGGGCCGCGCAAGAGTGTGTCGGCTGAGCCACTACGCCTGGCCACCCATGCTCCTTCTTTGCAGTGCAGTCCTGCTCCTGCACGAGAAGGTCCTGAGCACAAGGCTGAGAGGAAGAAGCTCCAGCGAAGTCTTTCTGACGACGATCGGGAGGATTGAGAACGAGGAATGTCCGTTTTCTTGCCCATACTGGCGAAAATGGAGGCCCAGAGGGGGGGAGGGGGGGGGGGGGGGAT
>SZWC01000625.1:144424-155419 GCA_023375785.1 Penium margaritaceum | reverse complement strand
CCTCTCTCTCTCTCTCTCTCTCTCTCTCTCTCTCTCTCTCTCTCTCTCTCTCTCTCTCTCTCTCTCTCTCTCTCTCTCTCTCTCTCTCTTCTCTCTGTGCTCTCTAAACTCACATTGTGATAATTTTTCAAGAAAGGCCATTAACTATACGAAGATCCTTGCGCTAAACGTTCTAGCTAACTGTGGACTGAACTTTGCCCTTGACCTGCATCTGTTGTCATGTATCATCGTTGCCTTGTGACGTTGCTTGCATCACTATCCTTATCAGAAAACTGAATCATGACCCCGGTATTCTCAGGTGTTACTTTACACTCACTGCTCATATATTGCTGACGGTTTTGGCTATTTTTGTGTCCGAATGGGTTCAGCGGTTAGTCCATAGCGACATCTTGTATCCGAATGCTGCAGGATTCTTGTCTGGCTGACCGTGAGGGGCATGCAGAATATTAAGCTGTGGTTGTTCTTGCCTCTGGAAGGAGAGGGACATCACCACTCTCCCACGCATGCTTGACGCGCGTGTGAGGGATGGAGGAGGCCGATCAATCAGCTTGCTCGATCGATCAACCTTCCCACACAGAACCTTGTCCCTTTCCTCTATCCTTACTTTCAACACACACCTCCATTTTGCTTCCTGTCTGTCTCATTCTGAGCGCAGTATCATGCTTTACGTACGTGAATGTGGGAAGAGGTGTAGGGTGTTTCTGTTTGGTGGGCAAAAAAATGGGGGCAAGAAAGGGAAGGATGGATAAGGGGGAGAACGGAGGGGTGGGAGGAAGTCAGGGAGAGAAGGGAGGAAGGGATGGAAGGAGAGTGGGAGGACACCAAGGGAGGAAGGGGCGGGAGAAGAAGGAGAGAGGGACGAAAGATAAGGAGGTGAGGAAGGGAGCAAGGCCTGGGAGGATGGGAGGAAAGGGAAAGAGGAAAGGAATGAGGGAGAGAAGGAGGAAGGTGAGAAGGTAGCAAGGGAGGAAGGTAGCGAGGGAGAAATTTGGCTACAGAGGAAGGTACTGGGGAGGAAGAAAGGTAGGAAGGGAGACAGGGAGGGAGGGAGGGAGGGAGGAAGGGAGGGAGGGAGGGAACGAAGGAGGGAGGGAGGGAGGGAGGGGTGGGAGGAGGGATGTAGGGGAAGGGAGGGGGAGGTACCAACATTTCGGATGGGTAGGAAGAATAGTGAGGGAGGGAGGGAGGGAAGATGAGAAAAATAGATCCATAGATAGATAAAAACATTGGAGAGAGGGGGAGAGAGAAGAGAGAGAGAGAGATAGATAGATAGAGAGAGAGAGAGAGAGAGAGAGAGAGAGAGAGATAGAGAGAGAGAGATGGAGAGAGAGGAAGGAAGGATGGATAGAAGAAGATAGGGAAGGAAAGAGGTAAGGAAGAAGATAGGGAGGGAGTTCTTGAAGGAAAAGGTGTTGGATATGGGGTGCCAAAAAAAATGACCAAAGTGGGTTGCTCGATAAAAATCATCAGGTCAAAAGAGTGAATAGAGGATGTTTTGCTGGTTCTGTAGCACTTTATGGAACTCGATTTGGAGTCCGTTTGAGGGATATATGGATTTTCAAGGTTTGGTGGCAATGGGTCCGTGTTTCAAGTGACGGCTCCTGTACTACCAGTACCAATGACGGCCACAATTATTGGCCAGGGAGGTTTGGAGCGGCCTTCAAGGTAGAAAGGTGGCAGGAGAACCTTCAGGGAGCTTCATGGAAGGTCCCTGCCAAGATTATTGGTTGTGCACATGGCAGGGATGGTAATTCACTTGTGTGAGAGTGTGACTGCCGCTCATCCCAATAGGCTAGGAGTGTGCTAGGAGCTGAACTTTGACAAAGTGGTTCTTCAAGCTCCATGTGCTAAATAAAGCATACTTAGGCTTGTTAGAAAGCTGTGCTAATTTCATTTCTCACTCAAGAGTCGATTCAGATATTCGTGTTCTTTAGAAACCTACATTCGCTTCCGTAATTTCTGTCTGTGCAACCTGCAACTCCCTCTCACAAACAATTGGTCCTGCCTAGGCGGCTCTTGGTGAGCCTGATCACCTCCATGAGGGCTGCCCCAGTTTCCATCAGTAGTATCAGAGCTAGAACAGGACTTTGTCTCATCCTAGAGGCATTCCTTGCACCCTGTTGTGTGAGAGAGCCGTTTGTGGGCTGAACGTTGCACTACTATGGCAACATCCGCTTCTGTGGTGGCCGGCGTCAACATCCCCAAGTTCGAAGGCAATAACTTCTTCAACTAGAGAAACAACATGAAGATGGTGCTGATGGAGAAGGGTCTATGGAGCCAGGTGGATGAGAAGGAGAAGGAACCAGCAGAAATCTCCCTCTCTCCTAGCGAGGCCCGTACCCACCGCGAGAAACGTGACCGCGCCCTCGCAACCATCTACCTCCACCTTGCCGAACGACGACAACTCCTTGTCCGTGGCATCCTCATGCCAAAGGAGGTTTGGAAAAAGCTTGATTCCACTTATGCTTCCAAGTCAATCCTCATGAACATGCAGCTGCGTATTCACTTTATCATTGTGAAGATGGATAAGTCTGGATCCATGATTCACTACATCAACATGGTGAAGTCTCTCTCTGACTAGCTTGCTGCGATTGAGGATCCTTTCAAGGAGCGTGTGCTCATGCTAACCATCCTCTCTGGCCTTCCTAGCAGTTACACTCCTCTCATTGTTGACCTGGACCAGCGCGGCGACAAGCTCTCCCTCAACGATGTGGAGGAGAGCCTGCTGTTTGAGGAGGAGTGGCGCAAGGGAGAGGAGGGCGGAGGCGGACTGGACGTTGCTCTCATCACCAACTCTGGTCATGGGGGTGGTGCTGCACCAACCAGGGCTAACGGCGGAGGAGGGAAGAAGAAGGGGAACTGCCACTACTGCAAGAAGCCGGGCCATTGGACGCGCGAATGCCGGAAGAAGAAGGCGGACCTTGCGGCTGGAGTGGGAGCGGGAAAGCATTCCGACGCTTCCGCGAATGAAAAATATTGGGAGAGTGGATTTGTGACCACCATCCGGGTCCTGCACGTCTCCGACAACACCGCCTTTGTCTGGATCATCGACTCGGGAGCCACGCGGCATATGACGTGTCGCAGGGAGTGTTTCGACGTCTACACCGCCATCGAGCCTCGTCGGGTGTACATGGAGGACACTCATGTGCAAATGGCAGTTGGGGAGGGTGCGATTCTGTTTTGTGCTTTCGTTGAGGGTAAGCACGTAAAACTTCGTGTGAAGGGGTGCTCCATGTTCCGGGGCTGGCAGCTAACCTCCTCTCTGTCTCATCTCTCATCTCCGAAGGCATGCAGGTTCGCTTTGAGAATGGTGGCTGCACCATCTCTGCCCGTGCAGGCCGTGTGCTTGCAAAAGCGAACAAGGAGGTCGGTCTTTACCGCCTCTACGTGGCGTCAGAGAAGGAAGCCGACTCAGCGTTGGCGGTGAAAGAAGGAAAACATGACATCGGCCTGTGGCACCGCCGGCTCGGTCACCTCGGCTTTGGCGCCATCATCTTTATGCAGCAGATGGTCTGTGGCCTGGAGCTCAAGGGGGAGAAGCAGCCTGGTGCATCGGCTTGTGAGAGTTGCATGCAAGGGAAGCAAGCCAGCACTCCTTTCACGGGGGAAGGGAAGGGGGTAGCTGAGCTTCTGCTGAGCGGTCGAGGAAGACGTGGGTGTCCTTCTTGGCTGGCAAGGATGAGTACTTTGATGCTTTCAAGGTGTGGATTGATGCTGCACAGAATAAGAGTGGCAGGCAGTTGAAGGTGCTTCGCACAGATGGTGGAGGAGAGTACCTCTCCAACGACTTCCGCACCTTCCTCAAGCGTCGCGGGATCAAGCACGAGGTCACCCCACATGGAACACCGCAGCTGAATGGCATGGCTGAATGCGCAAACTGCACACTGCACACTCATGGAGCGTGTTCACACCATGCTCCAAGACGCGGAGCTCCCACCAACCTTCTGGGCGGAAGCGGTCAACACTGTCGTGTACCTGAAAAACCCGAGTCCCACGTACACCGTGCCACTGATGACATCAGAGGAGGCGTGGACGGGACGCAAGCCAACAGTGACGCACCTGAAAGACTTCGGGTGTGGTGCATTCGTGCACGTGCCTACCGGCAGCTGTAACAAGCTAGACGCAAATTCAGTGAAGGCCGCCTTTCTTGGCTACAACACCATAGGATACCGCCTGTACAACCTTGCTTTACGCAAGATCATCCGCAGCCGTGATGTGTTATTTCAAGAGGACGTGAAGGGCTGGACTTGGAACCCTATGTCTCCAGTTCCACTTGCTCTCGCACTTGTACCTGAAGTGGGAGAAGTTCCAGTAGCAGAAGAGGAGGGTGCGAAAGATGATGGTGACAGCGGTAACGACTAGGAGATGGAGGGAGCTGAGAAGGAGAAGGAGCCAGTAGCCCAATCTGAAGAGGAGGAGCGACAAAGCAACATACAACAGCTGCCACGACAATCCACACGTATCAACAAAGGTGCAATGGATAGTGGGGAGCCGTTGAGACGATCCGAGCGCCTCGCAAGCAAACAGAGACTGCTGGAGGAGCTGGTGAACTTGTGCGCCGTTCCACCACCAACGGAGTCGTCTGACCTCGAGCTTCTCTTCCTCAAAGTCACCGATGATCCAGCCACATTCGCTGAAGCCATGCGCAGCACCGAGACAACAGATTGGCATGCAGCAGCAGACGAGGAGTATGGTGGTCTCATGAAGAACGACACCTGGACCCTCGAGGAAGCTCCACATGGCAGCCGGGTGATCGGGTGCCGGTGGATCTTCAGGCACAAGCGTGGTGCGGATGGTAAGGTGCTCAGGTACAAAGCACGGTTGGTTGCAAAGGGATATGCACAGACTGAGGATGTGGATTACAATGAGAAATTTGCGCCTGTCGCAAAGTTCCCATCCAACTGAGCGATCCTCGCTCTTGCTGCTGCTATGGACTGGGAGGTGCACCAAAGGGATGTCACTTGTGCATTTGTGAATGGTGACCTCGAGGAGAAGGTGTACATAGAGGAGCCAGAGGGGTATGTGGTAGAGGGAAAGGAGGATTTGGTGTGCAAGCTTGTGAAGGGCCTCTACGGCCTGAAGCAAGCCCCGAGAGCATGGTACCACAAGATGGATGAGCAGCTGGCTGGCCTTGGCTTTGTGCGCAGTGAAGCTAACCATGCAGTGTATGGACACACACAAGAGGCAAGCCAAGTCATCATCTTGCTCTATGTTGATGATCTGCTCATTGCATCTGACTCCAAGTCTCTTTTGCACGATGTGAAGCAGTATCTTGTTGCCAGGTTCGACATGAAAGATATGGGATAGCTCAGCTACTACCTTGGCCTTCAGGTCAAGCGCAACTGGCAGCAACTAAATTTGGAGTTGTCGCAGAGCACCTACGTGAGCGACATCGTCAAGCGCTTCAACATGGCAAGGCTGCAACACCAGTGGAAGTGGGAGCAAAGCTGAGCATGATGCAGACTCCCCGCGGCATGTAGGAGAGCACCCGCATGGAAGCAGTGCTGAACCAAGCAGCAGTTGGGAGTCTCATGTACGCAGCAGTCGGCAAACACCTCGACATCAGCCAAGCATTGGGAGTGCTCAGCAAGTTTTGCGCGAGTCCGGGCGTGCGGCATTGGGAGGCAGTCAAGCGCGTGCTGCGCTACCTTGACAGCAGTAGCAGCCTTTGCCTCACCTTCAATGGCAACAACAGCCCCATCCTCATCAGCTACAGCGATGCAGATTGGGGAGGTGACCTGGACACAAGGAGGTCAACCAGTGGGTTCGTGTTTGAACTCCGTGGAGGTACAATCAGTTGGAGGAGCAGAAGCCAGAGTGCATCGCCCTCTCCTCCACCGAAGCTGAAGACATCGCCTTGAGTAAAGAAGCAAAGGAAGCCGTGTGGCTGCGTGAGCTGGTGGCAAGCCTTGGACAGCAGCAGACCACAGCGACTATAATCTACTATGAAAACATGAGCGCCATTGCTCTGACCAAGAACGCAATGTTTCACGCCCGCACCAAGCACATTGACCTGCGATATCACTTCATCCGCGAACTCGTGGCGAAGCAGGTGGTGCAGATCAAGTTCTGCCCTTCAAGCATGATGCTGGCGGACTTCCTGAACAAGCCACTGGCAGGGCACCACTTTCAGCAGCTGAGGGGACAGTGTGCACTTGTGTGATTTTTATTCTCGCAAAGTGGGAGAATGTTGGATATGGGGTGCCAAAAAAAGTGACCAAATTGGGTTGCTCGATAAAAATCATCAGGTCAAAAGAGTGAATAGAGGATGTTTTTCTGGTTCTGTAGTACTTTACGTAACTCGATTCGGAGTCCGTTTGAGGGAGATATGGATTTTCAAGGTTTGGTGGCAATGGGTCCGGTTCAAGCGAAGGCTCCTGCACTACCAGCACCAATGACGGCCACAATTATTGGCCAGGGAGGTTTGGAGCGGCCTTCAAGGTAGAAAGGTAGCAGGAGGACCTTCAGGGAGCTTGAAGGAAGGTCCCCACCAAGATTATTGGTTGTGCACATGGTAGGGATGGTAATTCACTTGTGTGAGAGTGTGACTGCCGCTCATCCCGCTAGGCTAGGAGTGTGCTAGGAGGTGAACTTTGACAGAGTGGTTCTTCCAGCTCCATGTGACAAATGAGACGTACTTAGGCTTGTTAGAAAGCTGTGCTAGTTTAATTTCTCACTCAAGAGTTGATTCAGAAATTTGCACTCTTTGCAAACATACATTCGCTTCCGTAATTTCTGTCTGTGCAACCTGCAACTCCCTCTCACAAACAGTTGGTCCTGCCTAGCCGGCTCTTGGTGAGCCTGATCACCTCCCCGAGGGCTGCCCCAGTTTCCATCAAGAGGAAGGCAGGAAGGGAGTGTTGGCCCATTACAATGAGTATGGCTGATGATTTTCCTGGTTCTACCAAAAGAGCGTGGTTGGACATCTGACATAAAGAAAATGATCACGTCATTAGAAATAGACATAACTTATTGATAGTTTTATTGGTGAGTTTTGTTTGTAATTGATAAAATTAGCTTGAAACAAAGTTCAGATGGATGGTGGGTGGAATGTGGCATCCATCAAGGGTGACCAGATATTCTGCCACCAGTGGTCTTTTTTCAAATATCAAATGGGTCCAAACACACTAATGGTCAAGGGGATGAACCTAGGCCAACTTAAAAAACCATACCAAGCCTCTCTTTGAGTTTTGCATTTGAAAGGGTTCTTCAAAAGATTGCAGTTGAAGCGCTTGCCATTTCTACCCTTTCGAGACCTGTAGGTAGTTCCACAATGGGTTCATTTGATGGCCATAACAGAGGCTCTATTGCTCTGTTTTGGCCGTGGTTTGATGTTTTGGGAAGCTCTGATAAGAGGTTACAAGAATCTACTCACCATTTAAAATAATAATTTGTTTCTCAAGGGTAAATCATTTGTGTCTGATTCTTCCCACTTAGATTGTGATCCTTTTCATGCACACTCTTCGCCATTGGTATCCATTGCACATCCCAAACACTGGTAGCATGCAATTGCAGGGGCTAGGCATCTTTGAGGGTGCATCTACAACAAATAGAGCCAGAAAAGGCTTGTGGGACCACAGAC
Organism: Penium margaritaceum; assembly: GCA_023375785.1. Lineage (NCBI taxonomy): Eukaryota > Viridiplantae > Streptophyta > Zygnematophyceae > Desmidiales > Peniaceae > Penium > Penium margaritaceum. Next base: position 147,837 of record SZWC01000625.1, on the reverse strand, counting down.
TCAAAATGACCCTATCCCTCTACACTGACCCTACCTCTACAAAATCATGGCAGCAACTGAGAAAGAGAGAGCTGGTGATTTCCTCAAGTTTGATGGGATGTTTTTTTTTTTTGTTTTTTTTTTGTTTTTTTTTTAATGGAGGTGTCAAGTTGGAAAGCAATATAAGACAAAGCGTGTGATTTCTGGTTGCCTCACACAATGTGAGAAGAATTATTGTGGAAATAAGACAATAAGGATCAAGGGATGAATCTTGTTTCATATTTCAGAGTAGGACCACATCTGCAAAAGAACATCACTCACGGGATTTCCAACGCAGCACACCGCGTGATTTCCGGTTAGGTGTAGCATATGTCATGCACTTAGATGTGCATCAGGGCTACAATGATCTCCTCCTTGCACATGTAGAAGGGCCGGTATGCATTATGTAAGATCTTGTAGCCAAGAAAGAGGCATGGCTTGGTGCGCAGCTGCAGTTTAAAATTTCATCATTGTGCCATGAGCACCACCATGTATGCCTTACACCCAAATAATTTCAGGTGCTTCACACTACTTTAGCACCCACTCCATACCTGTAGCTGCATCTTCCAGCTGCTCTTCCCTTTTGGCACCGCCATCCGGATGAGGTTGATGGTGTAGCTCAGTGTACTGCTACTCAAAAGCTCTGTGCCAATCCTGCATCCACAAGAAAGAAATTACACCATTTTCTTTTGTTTCTGGTTTATCCACTCCAACACATTTTTTGATTGTGGCAAGTGGAGCGTCACCGAAAATCTCTTAATGCCCTGGATCTTCAGCCACCTACTTCAGCCTACATACTTGCTGCCATTTTTTATGTGTAGCACACTAGCCTTGCAGCCATTCTACCTCTCCACCACGGTGGCGTTTTCCTTCAGCCGGTCCAGCACCTTGCAATTCTGCTTCATGAAGTATATGTGGAGTTTTCTACTGCACCAATTAATGAAGGTGATGAAGTACCGTGCACCACTCTTTAATGGTGTTTTACTATGGCCGTACACGTTCCTGTGCACAACCTGTAGCAGATCCTGGGAACAACTCGCAGTTTTTTTGAACGGCTTGTACCTCGCCTTACATCTACTGCTGTGTACTTGTGCACAGGTGTACGGCCTTCTACACAGCAGTAGATGTAGGAGTGCACAATTACACATCTACTGCTGTGTACTTGTGCACTCCTACATATACTGCTGTGTCTGCTAAGCCGGTGATGACAAGGCCGTGCACCAGTACGCACTTCACTATCCTTTTCAATTTGTGAGAAACAAATGCCCCCTGTGGCAAAAGTGGTGGAGCTGTCGTCTGCTCACCATCCTCCATCAAGTGTGTAAGAAAGGAGATGAGTATGAGGAGCAGCTTCACATTGGTGATACAATACCTTATAGGAAAATGAACACGTTAGCAACTAGGAGTGACTCCTGACTCATGGTACAAATATGGTATGGTGGGTGACGTGTGAGAAAATTGACTTGAGGAACCTTATCCAGCCATTTTTTTAACGGCCTTGATGTGGCTGAATTATGAGGTTTTTTTTTAAAGGTCATGGTGGTTGGGTTGGACGACACATTATCACCACAATAGCACATTAGCACCACAATGCCTTGAATGTGTGCACAATGTCCAGTACTTCCTACCCGTGCACAATGTAGTTGATGTCGGGCCCGGGCAATCCAATGTATATGTAATGGGCTGTTCTCTACCACCATTGTCTCATAAGATCATGGCGTCGATCACAGGATCGGATGCTTTAGTAGCAATGAAAGATTGGATTGTCGAGTTTATAGGCTGGAAACAAGGTCAGAATGTTTCTTGAAGAGATAAATATTTACTATTTTCCATCTTCCCAGATCCACAGGTTTGATATTGTTAAAGTAGCAAAACTTAATTGCTCCTTTTGGTTAGAGAGCCTAGATTAGTCTTGTACATACTAATTTTGCTGTAGCCTTCACTGTTGGGCCATGCATGTAATGTTCTTGCACGACGCATGTTGTGCTGTGTGCCTGTTTCCTGGGCTATGCTCGGTGTTTTACCTGAGCAACCTGCGTGCGTACCGTGTGGCACCATGCTTTGTGGCGAACCATGCGAGCAGTGGCACACGACCTGATAGGGGTCAGGCTCGCTTGCTCTCTGCTCTCATTACTTGGAAAGAACATTCTAATTTCTCCTTGATGCTCGGTCTAGCCTAACTCCCCTCGCCTCGATCCCCCCTCATAACTCTGGAGAGCCCTCCCCCTCACAGCTCTCGAGAGCTCTTCCCCCTCACTGCACCAAGAGCCGGAGTCATCCTCGTGGCTAAGTCCTAACGTTGCCCCTCACAGCACCGAGAGCCACCCGGCTCTCGGTAGCAGCTAAGTGTCAAGCCAGCACTTAGCCCTCACACAGCCCGCCACCACCCTCGTCCTCTCTCATCCGTCCTCCCTCCCACGGCCTTCCCTCCACCCGTCCTGTTCAACACGGCATCAAGCCATTGAACGGGCATGTGGGCTCTGCTCCACCCGCATCCGCTTCCGCTGTCCCCGCGGTTGCCGCCATCGACCATCGCCTCTGCCATAGCAGCCACCGCCACTTCAGCCGCTGTCGTCCGGCCATGCCGCCGTCATCGTGGGCGCCGTCCCCTGTGGTCCTTCTCTGCCCTCGCCGTTCTTGCCATTCTGCCACAGACATCGGGCTTTCTCTCCGTCATCGTTGTCGTTCTCATCCGGATGGCTTCGGCCCAGTTTGGCCGTCCACCTCCCTGCCCTGCCAGGTCTGCTCCTTTCGGGGCTCCCCCCCCCCCCCCCCCCCCCCCACCCCGCTGTCCTTTCCCTTTTCTGCTTCACTCCATCCCTGTTCCGCCCTTTTCTTCTCCTCCATCCTCCGCTAACACCCTGTTCTTTTTCTCTTGCAGGTTTGTTCCCTCCCTCCCTCCTTCTCTGGATCTGGCCCGGCCTCGGCCAGTCCCCCGCTCTGCGCTCTTGACCCTTGGCTCCCGACCCTCAGCTCTCTTGCTCTGGGCCTCATCTTGGCCCTCGGCCTCTGGCTATTGGTCCCCTGCTCTTGGCTCCTTGGCTCTCTGCTCTAGGATCTAGGCTCAAGGTTCTAGGCTCTAGGCTCTAGGCTCTAGGCTCTAGGCTCTAGGCTCTAGGCTCCAGGGCCCATGACCTCCAGCTCTAGGCCTCTTGGCCCTTGACCCGAACACTATGCAATCTAAACTCTGGGCCTCTGGTCCCTCCTGTTGCATGTGGCCTGTAGCCGACACCCCCCCCTCCCCCCACTGTCCCTTTTTCTTGCTCGGCTTGCTGAGCCCGGGGCCGTCTGCCCCAAAGAGGCCTGTCGGCCTTTGTGGCATCTTGGCCCTTCCCTTAAGGTGACATAGGACACCCCCCTCCCCCCCCGGCTGGATCTCGTCCCGGCCTGTTTTT
>SZWC01000625.1:123943-134962 GCA_023375785.1 Penium margaritaceum | reverse complement strand
TTGGGCGTGGGAAAAGTGTATGGGGCAAGTGTATGGGGTAGTGTATCACTGTCTGGGTGGTGAGTGTATCATATTAATACACATATGTATCGCGTGGGTGGACGTCTTCCTTGGTGCGATTGAACACTATCAAGAGGGTGTATTATGTTTGATTTGTACACTAGTGTATGTCACACGCCTGTGTGTTCGTTGGCGTGAGTGCTCACTTATGGTAGTGGATACACTATCAACTGAGGGTAGGAAGGGGAGAAGAGGACAGAGTACAACAGTTTTGATAGTAGAGTATGAGATATGTACTTTTGTTTGTTTTACACGCTTATGTTTCCTTGGCATGAATAACCACTAGTGGTTGATGTTATGAATCGTTCTCTTGAAGCGCTGAAAAGATCAATGTTCAGAACCAAAGTGTCACCCTACTGTTAGGAATTGTAGGTGGATGGGAGGGAGCATCAGGCCTACGTTTGTCTCACTGTGCCTAAACCACAACAAAGAGCAAAAAGGGGAGGGAGGTGACTGTTACAGTTAAACTGAAGCATGCAATGAAAGAAACCATGTAATTGAGGTCTGTGTCCTGCTTGTGGCAGATGCTAGGTCGTGAATTAAAACTAAAAAGTGGGTAGGACCCTCAGCAAGGTGTGCTTTCATTCATGGTGTCTCTTCCTACGTCCAGCCTTCTTCTTTCCTGCGGAAGCAGACGTAGTATTGTGCTCGGGCTCTGACACTTCCATACCAATATACGCATTTGCTGCATTGAAAGAAGAAGAAAAGTTACTTGAAACTCTGATTGTATGGATCAAAAGTCAGATGTAATGGATATCCATACCTGAGATAACGTCGTTCACCTCGGGGATTGGTGTTGGTCTTCGAGCTGTGGAGGAGAGAAATTTCAGCATGTGTACATGCATATTGAGTGACGATGAAAGACACATACAGTTCCGTACCCTTTTTGGAGTTCAATCTTGCCTTCGCTTCGATCAGTTCTTTGAATCTCACGGGATCTTTCGCATTGAGTTCTGAACATATGTACCGGACAAGTTATTGCATGGTTGTGGAACAGTGTAGGTTGGCCTGCATGGTTTGTGAGACGTACCTTTCTCTCTCTCGGCTTGCTTGTCAAGTGAGACTTGTCTGCGGTGGAGAATGAGCAAAAGTATGATTTGGAAGTGCTCCTTGTTTGTATATCGCAAGATGTGAGTGTACTGGCTAAGTCGTGCAAATTGTTGCTCAGAGATGGACGTGTTGATGTCGTCAACTTCTGGATCAAGTGCAGGGTCACAGTTCCTCTTGCACCATTGATCTTTGTGCCCCCGAAAATGGAACTCGTCAACTGCAAAGGATGTTACAGCAACAAAATGAGGCCTTATCATGCATGGTTGTATTGTTCAGTTGGACGTCTGGAGGGATGTGCATACTTCTCTTCCGAACATCTTGGATGAATTCTTTAATTTTGGGAAACTGGTCCCTTCCGTGTGACCGTGCGAACCTCGAAAGACCGCACATGTAGTCGTAGTACACGAGCTTTGGAAACCTCGTGTTTGCAAATAATTCACAAATGTAGTGTAGCACCATCGTTAGAGATTCGGAGCTCACCATCTCAAAAAACGGGAAAGGGTATCCACAGCATGTCCAAACTGCATGGAGTGCGCCTGCACACATGGTTTTGTAACACGAGTCATAAGTGGAGAAAGGGTTTGTTGCGAGTTGAACAGATGTTTGTGGAATGGATTTCTGTCTTTATGTTTTATTTACCTGAATTGTGCATGTCCACCTTTGGATAGTCCTTTTCGCACTCGAGTCTGCTTGGCATATTGTCGATGTCAAAATCAAGCTCCCGGACTGCTTGTTCTTTCACCTCTCTTGAGGTTGGTTTCCTTGCGAGGAATTCTGCAATTAATTTCTTGTCCAGTATGTCATCCTCAGTCGCCCATGTATTCTCACTCGGAGGATATCCCTGCCACTTAATGCGGTACAACACACTTCCCTGCACAATATCATCAACTGTATCAGCTTTCTGTTTCGCACCCTCGGTGGGAGTGCGTGTACTCCACTTACCCGGACAATTTTTGCCCCGATAATGGCTTCTACCCTGAAGACATTGGTCTGGCTACGTGTACGGCGTTGCGCTGTCCAGAACTCTTCGACTTGTTGTTGGGCTTCTTCTTGTATTTGCCTTGACAGCTGCTGTGTATCTGGCTGGTGTGCAGCACAGAAGCCAGTTCTGCCGATTGGGCTTTCGTCGCAACCGTAGAGTGTACAGCCATAGACTGTTGTCACGTATGGAATGTCTGAGCACGCGCACCTTGCACGGTACAATTTCGCATTTCCATCAATGGATAAAGCTTCTCCAGAAAAGGGCATGGCGCATTTGTGATTATGTGCCTTGTCGCATAGTAGTTGGCGGAGTCTTGGCGTAATCTGAAAACATGAGTGAGATAAGAAATCTTTGTTTCCAAGGCTGATGTCCTCAGTGGAGTTGGCTGCATGTAGCTTACCAGCTTTGCAAGGGTGGTTGTTTTCCATCTGAGGTCCATTGTTTGTACAATTTCTTCGTCAATATCTAGTGCAAACTCGACAATTTTCCAGGATATAAAAGCCTCTTCAAAAAGTTGATAGTTCAAGACTGGTCGATCTCTTCTTCTGTTCACATCATTGCCAAATAAGGCATGTTGTTCATGGTCGTGGGTTGCGTTGAAAATGTTGGCCTTGCTTGAGAATGGCATGTGTGCAAAGTACCTGCGTAGGTAAGATTGATTTAATTGGGCTTTGCCTTCAGAACTCTGTGGGTAAACCCACAAATCCTTCAATGTAGTTGAACTTACAATTTAGTTTTCGTACTGGGTAAAGATCTGCTTGTCAAACATCGTGTCCTCTTTGCATTGAAAGAAACGTACATCATCCATGCCTTGCTTGTACGGCTGTCTTGTTCCATCCGGGAACTTGACCCATGATGGCCAATAGTGGATGTCACAGCTGGGGCATGTCTTAATGTGTATCTTTCCCCATGTGATAGCCCCTGTGAACAAGAAGAACAGGCACTGCTTCTTCTCTGCTGCTTCCTTCATGTGAACATCTTGGAAGTTACCATCTTCTTTCGCACATTTCAAACATGCCATAATACGAGGACACGCTACTGCTCCATAGTTGGCAGCCTTGATTGCTGCGGGTACATCTATTTTCCCAAGCTCCTGAAGTGTCTTCCTATGTATCCAAGCCTCCGTCATGCACAGAGCCGGTGTGATCCTTGTGCCAGAAGGAAGCTGATCGGATCCATTTGCTTCGATCATGACACGACAAACATCTTCAAGGAAACTGGGACATTCTCCCTTTGATTTCGACAGAAGTTTGATGAAAATGAACTCGAGGTGCTTTGGCAGCATGGAAGCTGTTCCTTTGAGGCAGTAGTCATTCTGTAGGTCCATGGCGCTGTGTAGGCCGTCTGCATGATACATGGGCAGTGATTAGCTTCGTCCGCATAACAAGGAGGGGGGGTAGGGAAGGGGGGGGGGGGGAGAATGTGGATGTGTGGACCAAAACCTGATCGTGCTTATGGCCGCAGGCCGGTCGGCATGTGCCTTTGCCGTCAGCGTCGCTTGGTTCCTGGCGAGTCTTTGCGCCCAACTCTGCGCTGCCCTTGACACCGCCGTGATGCACGGAGTTTACATGGCGGGGTTGCAGCGCAGCAGGGCGCTAGGACGGCCGGCCTGGTAGCTCAACTTCGCGTATCCTACTGACTCCAGTCGGATCGGATTTTTCCGATATGCTTGGGCAGTGGACAGGGAGCAGGTGTTGAGCGGAGGGACACAACGTAGGGATTGAGCGGATGGGCAGGAGGGATGCGCCGCACGGCTTGCAGGAGAGTAGTCAGGGGCAGAAGGTTGGGAAGGAGGTGACGGCACAGCGGGTGCAGCAAGCAGGAGGCAACAGTCGCACCACCGTGCAGGAGGTGTGGGGCGAGGAAGCAGGGCAGGGCGCAGGAGCCGAGATGCCCGTTCGTTTCGTTTTTTTTTTTTTTTCCTTTCGGGATATTTGTGTGCCGCCTGACCTATCTAGTACTTGTATGCAATGTACCACCGAAAATGCTTTATTTTGTATGAACGCGTTGACTCCCACGATTTTCTCTTAGATACTCAGATATCCCCTCACACTGTTCCAGAAATTAAAGCTTTGGGAGCCTCCCCTGTGTCATTCAAAGTTCATATGTTTTCGTGAGGTCCCGGATTGAGTCGACAATAGATAGTGGTTGTCCCAAGAAATGTTTGACTTCATGCAAAGCATCCTATTTTTTGTTCTCCAGTTGTATCCGCAATTCTCTCTCATTCCTTTCTCATCTTTTTTGGCACCGGTCCTGACCGGTACCTCGTGGTTATGCAGCACAATATTGTGTCACCTTTGGTGTTCTGCAGAGGACGTGTGATCAAAAGTTGTTGTGGTGTTGTGTCTGGGTCGGAGGGGATGAAAAATAGGTGTAAACGAGTACCATGGACAGTATTTGCAATGATTGGTAAGAGGCGGGTGGCAAGAGGAAATAGTGGTGGAGGTTTTTGGCAACAGTGGTTTCTTGAAACTTTCTGGAAAATGGGGAAAGTTGACCCGGTGTTCTTCTCAGTCACATGAACAAGTTGGAACATAATGTCCCTTTTTCCAATACTTCCGAAATCCATAAAAGTGTCATGGTCCTTACATGGTTCAACGAATATGAAACCTTTCTTGAACGTTTTGTGTATTCGTTATCACGACTTTGCGCTTTCGACTCATCAGATGGATAAATCCTTTTTTGAAGGAAAACTTCATCAATGTGTACTATACGTACGAGGCTGCTATGTTGAAAATGATCGTTGGCAACTTGAGATAAGGTAACATGTTGACGTGTATTGGTTCGGCTAACTGTTTCATCCTTGTTTCATTTATGCATCACAAAACTCAATTTGAAGCATATCCATCGTCAGCATTAATACCTGACTCATCCCCCTTCGTATGTGTATGATAATGAAAGTTCTAAAGTGTTGGGCTTGTGACGATTTGGTTAGTCGAAGGGTTAAGTTTTCCACTCAATGGTTTTTGCTCGTTTTCAGCAGATTGTAAAGGTACCAGAGGTAGTTGTGCTGTGAGAGAATTTAACATGTTTTGCTGAAGTATCATGTATCAATGTGCAGGTGTTTTTTCCAATGTTTCTTGGTACAAGTTGTGTCCATACATAAAAGACATGGAGATATCGGCTATAATTCGCAAGGATGGTAATCATTTTTTACTTAAATTCAGCCTCGTGACTTTATCTTCCTCCCTCCACCCAAAAAAAGCAAAGCATTGGTTCTATTTGACTCCTAACTTCTTTACTTTGATTAGTATTTATCAATATCTGTATTGTGTATTGGTAGGTTTGTTTGGAGCCCAACATTAAGTTCTACGAAATAGGAGGTTGTTTTCATCATCCTTGGGGTCACGGGCGATATCAACACTGAATGTTGTGAGGCTGGGTTACACCCCGTGCTTGTTTGGGTGCTGAGATAGCTCCTGGCGTCAGTCACGTACGACCAGGGGTAGAAATAAATAGATGAATGTTGCCCGGTCGTCCTCCGCTACGATGAGGGCCAGAAAGAATGGCGACTTCCTTACCGAGCAGTAAGGAAGTCGCCGCACTCAAGGCAGCCGGCTGTTCTCGTGGGTCTTGCCGAACCGTGTCCGGCAGTCCGGGGGTCCTACCTCTTGTGTCGGCAGCCCCCCCAGGACTTCTCTTTCAGTCGATGCCTCGCCATTGTGTTAGGCCAGTGACCGCACTGCCCCCGTGACGTGATCGAACACTGGGCGCGCTAGGAGGAGGCGCAGCAGGAGGAGGGGCGACCGAGGTGGTGCTTGCGTCCATACAAAAGGTGCGGCCACGTCTCTCCTGCGAGTGACCCAACTGAAGCTCCGCTCAATACCGCTGTCGATTTCCACCTTGGCTGGGCGTGCGCTACCGTGTTAGAGCTGTGGTTTCGGACGCCGTACGGTCTTCTCCTGCTGCCGAGTGATCAGCCTGTGGGAGGTGTGTTTGGTGTGGACCATTGGCCGTCGTGACACATGTTCTTGTACCCTGTGCAGGTTTTTGGTTAACAGGCCAGGACTGGATTCAATCATGGCAGTCTCGGCAAAGAATGACTATGGCCAGAGTGAGCGTTACAAGCAATTTGAGCCGCCCTTTTTCACACATGGACGTGAGATTGAGAGCCAGCGGCTAGCGGATGCACTGAATTATTGCAAGAGTCTTCTACCTGATCTTCGGGAGGTTTTTGGTTCCTCATATTCGAACCTTTCACAGTTGGCAAAGGTCGCTGGTGCGGATACCAGCATGATTTTTGGTCCTGTGCTCAGTTGTGTTACGTTCAATGCTGGGAAGTCCACAAGGCTGAACTTCAATCTGCCGACGGGCTGTGTTATGGAAGTGAAGCCCATGTTGTGGACAACTGTTCTTCAATGGTCTGGGATGGGGAAAAGCCATGCCATAGGTGCAGTCCAAGACGCAATGAAGTATTGTGAGATGGAGCTTAATCGCAAGCGCAAGCTAGCGATGTTTCAACACAAGCCACGGGCACGATTGATTCATGAGATGTCTCTGATGAAGAAGGGGTGTGAATTGGTGAATGAGCCCGTTGTCGGCAGTGAAGCAAGGGTGGCCGACTCTGCCGATGCCTCATCTGAACCATTGCCAGTTGGTGTGGTGCCGAAATGGTTCAAAGAGACAAACTTTTTCAACACTGCAGGTTTGTTGGCTTTCAAGGTGCTACGTTAATGTGTGTTTCGGAGTTTGGTTAATTCCGAAACACTTTGTTCCTATGTCTCAGTGACTTATGAGAAGATGCATGAAATTGCGGTACGTTCAAACGGCTAGGTTTTTGTTTGCACGGACGAGATGTATGGCTGCATATTGGGTCTCAATGCATACAAGGTGAGTTGTCCAGATTTGTTCGTCTAGTCTTTTAACTCCTGGAAGAGGTATTAATGAGTCACTGGAGTGGTCTGTGCAGGGTGGAAGGGGGACTGACAGGCCAGAGTTGTTACGGTTGGCGGATGGATCTAGCTGGTGCAGGGAGACGGTGTCAATGAAAGCAGAAAGGGTCGTCGAGAGCACACACGTGGTTTTCACTGGTGCCACACAGCCTGCGGATTTTTTTCGTTCTCGTCTCTTCGATAACGGTGATGGATTATTCAACAGGTTCATAATCATCATCCCACGGTCTTCCTTCGAGGCACAAGGTTTTTCATCAGTTTTGTTGGAGAAAGATCTTGCATGGAGTTATAGAGGACATAGTAATTGACACGGTGTTTTCATTTTTCCTCATGTAGGGGAGAGGGTCACGACAGATTCCTTGTCTGAGTTTATTGACCAGCCCATTATGCGTTCTTTGGTGCAAGAGATGGAGGTTGTAGAGGAGGAATATGTGGCACGTCACCGCGGAGTGTTGCGCGACATCGGTGAAGATGGCGGAGGTGGTGGGCTATTCAGTCCGGACACAATGGTCGCAGTGTGCCCGGACATTCAAAGGCCATGTGAAGTGCCCAAGGTTGTACTTGGCCGGGTATGTTCACATCGGGTTTTTTTACAGTGTTTTACGTAAGTCGGTCCATTTTTTTTTAACGTCTGGTGTTGTTGGAGATTCTGGCTGCAGTTGCTTCTCCGGATTTTTGCGATGCACCATGTTGTTGCTCAAGGGAAGGTGGTCCCAAGAGATATCACCTACGTCTTGTCAAAAGATGCTGAGGTAGCAAAGGACCACTATGTGAGGAGGTTACAAGACTGTCTTGAATTCACTCGGTGCAACGGTGGAGTCGCCCAGAATGGTTTGTTTCTTATAGAAGCGTGCAGGTTCAGGTCCCTTTGTGCTGATTGTTGACCTGTGATCCTTTTGCTATAGTGCAGATTATGTGGGCAAAATGGATGGCATGCTGGCCAAGGCTATCCTAGGCCTTCATGTGCTGGATGTTGCCATGGGTTTTGTGGATGAGCCCTTGTTTGATGGAAGCTTGTATCCACCTACACTGGATAATTTTAGCATTGTTCCTGTGGAGACAGTCGCCCGAGCATGGCTACTTGTTGAGTATTTCATCCGTGTGCAAGTGATTTTGACGAACGACAAGGACGTTGCCCAACACTTTTTCCCCTCTTACGACATGGGTTGGTGGTTGGTTGATCACCCTGTGGTACTAAGGGAGATTAACCGTGATGTCATGCGGGGGTACATGGTTACGCCTAGTGATTTTCTTGTTCCGGGCAAGGTAAGCAAAAACACATGTGTATTTTTTGTGCCTGGTGTGCTGGTATAAAAACTTGTTCTTTCTTTCCAGGATTACTTTGACTATGTGGTTGACAACATGAAGGAGTACAATGTGGTTTACTTCACTGATTGGGCACAAAAATTTTGCCGAGTCTCTGGAGAGAAGAGAGAGTGGAAGAAGTTGCGTCTATGTGTTGACAAACTGGTTGAGTGGGGGCTTTGGGCAAAGCAGGAGTTACCAGGTCGGTTGTTTACCTTAGCTTCCCGTCCATGCTGTTAAATTTTGAAAACTGGTATTGATTTCCTGAGACTTCCTGTTGTTGCAGGTTTGCGGAAGGATGTGTTAGTTATTCGCAAATGTATTCCAGCAACTGTGAAGCAGTTTCGACTGCTGGTTTGGAACTTCTTTTCATCTGCAGACATTGCTGTCACGCGCTTCTATACAACTGAGGAACTTGAGTGAGTTACTTGGGATGAAAAGGGGAAGGGGGGTTATTTTGGTAGTTGAGTGTTTTTGCCTTCTTCCATATGTTATGTGTGTTGATCATTTGTGGTGCAGGTTCCATGAGAATCCTGGGAAACCTTCTATTGATCGGGTTTTCAAAGGGGTTTCTCAATCTGAGACGGCACTCTCGGGGTGTGTATACTTATCTGTTTATTCTGCGTCAAAATTTCATTTCTATGGTGATTCATGTCTGTGAATAAGTGATGCATGTGTGCCTGTTGGATTCTTGTGCATTTTGATGCAGTAATGTGGAAGAAGTTGGCATAGGGGAGGAGGAAGTTTCGAGGACAGTACCAATCTCCGAGCGTGCTGTACCACTTACTGAGCCTGTGACAGAAATCATTCCTGCTGATCATCGAACGGAAGATTCTGTGGGTGCTCAAGCTAGTATACAGGCTTTTAGTAGGGGTGGGAAAAGGCATGCGGCTGTCAGCGGGAATCCACATTCGCAACCGGCAAAGAGGGGAAAGAAGGCTGCTGGGGCAGTGACTGTTAGTGCTTCGGGTCGTTGCAATGACGCGCTTTTGGGATCACAACCTGTTTCGTTGAGTGAGGCTTCAAGGGAGGGCCTGAATGAAACACAGCTGGTGTTGGCTGACAAGCTTTTGACTGGACTGCGGACGAGGATGGCATCTGAAGGGAGAGCACCCAACGCCGCCACTGTTCTTGAAGGTATGTTTTTGTGTGCTACCATTTTATGCTTGTTGTATGGTATGCGAAGCCATGTCTCCAGTGTTCTGATTGTGGTTTTTTTTTTGTGATTTGCAGGTGGAGATCTGGATGGATCAATGCTTCCTTATGGTGCTTCATCAAGTCAGGCAGCAAAAACAGGTCCGTCTTATGTGCGTAGAGCTATGTGCTCCCTTAGTGTTGAGTGACCGTTGTCTCAATGAGCCTAAGTTACTTTGTTTTACGTTTGTGCCTGATATTTTATGAATGCAGACACAAATCCATTGCAGTCGTCCAGTCGTGCCGGTGAGACATCGCGGATCGCTGCAGAACCAGGTTAGTGTGATCCGTGGCCTGTTCTTCTGTATATTAGTGTCTTCCTCATTCACTTTTTAACTAACATTTTTTTGGTTGGATGTGACTGTGCAGGCAATAGCACGTCACACTCAATTGTTCAAAGAACAGGAATAGGTATGCTGGTTTTTGGTGAAGTTGGAGAGCTTATTGTATTTCTCTTGTATTGGTGCTTGGTTTCACTGTTCTTTCGTCTGAAATTTTCAGGTTTTGACCTTTCTGTTGTTGCATTGTTTCATGTCCCAAATGTTTCATGGTTTCACTCTTGTATGGTTTCACTCTTTTTCTGTGTTACTATTTCATTGTTTCACCGTTTCATTGTTCAACTGTTTCATTGTTTTACTGTTTCATGGTTTCACGGTTTCTGTGTGGATGCAGAGAGGTTATTGGGGAATGCTTGTGTGGCCGATGGTGGGTCTACTGGTGCATCCTCTGGAGTGTAACGGAATCGTTTCAGATATTCAGTTTTCTAAGGTATACCAGGATCTTGGCGATCATAGTTTGCATAATTCTCACAGGTTCTAGCGACGTCTTGTAGTCTGTACAAGTTTGACACTGTTTCTCTTGTTTCTTTCCCTTGCAGGCATGCACATTAATGGGAGACTGGAATGAAGCTCTTCATCATTGAATGGAGAGAGGGATGGAGCCTAGGTTACATGTAGTGTGTACAAGGAGTGTATGTGGTGTCTTGATTTCCAAACCTTGTGATTCATGTTGTTTTATGCATCACCTTTGTGACTTTTGACGTGTGAGCAAGTTGCACCAAAATATGTCCACAAGCTGTTTTTGAGAAATTGTCAAAGGAGCATTGTCGAGGAAGCTGGGCTCTGGTTTTGAAGTGTTTTCTTAAAATGCGGATGGTGTTTGAAAGGAGCAAACACAAGATACGAAAATGGCTATGTAGACTCCCGTTGAAGTAGAAGCCATCTGTGGCAATGGTGAAGCCATGGTGAAGTCGTTGATGTACAATGTGTTCCGTAGTGTACACTTATGTCTTTACATTTGCATCGTTCACCTACAAGTGTTTCAACTATCCAATACATCCATCGCATACGTATTACTTTTCAGTGTCTCCCTCTCGTCTTCCCCCCTTACCCCTGCCTACACACTCGTTCCTATCTCCATCGAGCAAGATGGTGTCAAAAATGGATACACAAGTGTACACATTTTGTATGACTTCACTAGAATATTTTTTCACTGCCTAATACACTCACCACATACACTTTCCTCCTCCCCCCCCCC
>SZWC01000625.1:87611-123611 GCA_023375785.1 Penium margaritaceum | reverse complement strand
TCTCTCTCTCTCTCTCTCTCTCTCTCTCTCTCTCTCTCTCTCTCTCTCTCTCTCTAGGAAGCTTCCTAGGACAGAAAGTGGATTTGGGGTATTTCTTGGAAGCTTCCAACATCTTGTGTCTCATGGAAGGAAAGTTCCAGACAATGACTATATCCGTGTAGGAAGGTACTTGGTACTTTCACTTACATACGCACCGTGCATGTACATTGATTGTAGAGTGTATGGATTTGGGGGGATTGGTTATAAATGGTTGAACATGGGCATGATCACAACATTTATATGGCTAGTCATGAGCTTTCCAACGCACCAAACTGCGCATGATTCGGCCAAGGATAGCCCATGTTACGCTTGCAGAAGCGCAGGTCTCACCCACCACAGAAACGCCAAACAGTTCTATGGTGCGCACACGCCGTGAGCCCTTTCTTCACGTGCGAAGCGCCTTTCCCAAGGCGCAGATCCATTTCACGTGGTGTAGGGGTCTCCTGCACTGTTTCCATGGACCTCCCCCACTTTTGGGTCGAGTTTGGTGATGGGGTGTGACGAGCTTTGAAACCTGTCCGTGGACCTGCAGTCAAATTTTTGACCAAGTCCCCGAGTAACAAAACGTTTTACTGAAGTTCGGACGCCGAGCCATGGTTGGCTAAGTCCCTCAGTAACAACCTGCACTACAAGATCCGGTGGATGATCCACCTGATCAGGTGGATTATCCATCGGACGCCTCGGCAGGCCTTCCGGGGCAATTTCTCCAAATGGTATTTTTGTTACTCGGTCAGGTCGATTATCCACCGGATTTCGAGTCGTAGCTGGCAACCAGAGCCGCTGCGCACACCCCAACTTTGGAAGGCCATATCTCTTCGTACACTTGTCCGATTCCGGTGAAATAACTTCCACCGGATTTTGCGACTCGTCCAGTTTATGGAGCAATCATCTTTTAGGATCCAGGCAATCATCGGGTCGCCAGATCCACCGGCGCAGATTTTCCTCTTTTTGGCGGCTCGTTGGTGCCTCCTGGTGCTGTGCTTGGGCATGCAGAGGGGCAAATTTTCAACACGAAGCGCGAGGGTGGTCTCTATATCGTGGAGACCAAGGTGGTCCCCGCGGCATCGGACACAACAGATTTGCAGGAGCGCATCGTCAACATGGCCAAGGGAGGAGGCGCTGATCTGGAGCTTTGGCACCAACGGTTGGGGCATTCGGCACCCGCAACTGTTAAGGAGATGGCAAAGCGCGACATGGTGCGTGGCCTCGTCATTGACGGTGTAGCAGATGCAACAGCAGATGCAGCAGCGCACATAAAGTGCGAGCCTTGCAGTCTGGGCAAGGCACGCCGCAAGCCGCTCAATGAGAATGAGGCTCGCGCAAAGGACCTGCTGGAGGTGGTGCACAATGACGTGTGTGGACCATTCAAAACTCTGTCAAACAGTGGCATGAGATACTTCATCACCTTCATTGATGACTGCAGCAGGAAGCTCTACGTGTACTTCATGAAGCGGAGAGGTGAGGTCCTGGACCAGCTGAAGGAGTACGTCGCAGCGATGGAGAGGCAGACTGGCCGGAAGGTCAGAGCGCTACGCACCGACAATGGCGGAGAATACGTGGGCTGCAGCAGGTTGATGAAGCAGCAGGGCATCAAGTGGGAACCCACTACACCGTACTCGCCACAGTCCAACGGAGTGGTGGAGCGGGCGAACCAAACATTGCTCAACATGGTGTGGACCATGCTTGTGGATGCGGGGTTACAGCGAGGGTTGTGGGCATGGGCTGTACGTACAGCGAGCTACACCATCAACCTCACCCCAACAGCGGTGCTGAAGGGTAAGGGCAGGTGGAAGATGTTGCAGGAGGTTTGGAGTGGACGCAAGCCAAACCTGGTGCACCTGAAGATGTTCGGGTGCAAGGTGGACGCGATGGTGCAGGTAGCGCAACGACGCGAAAGAAAGCTAGAACCGTGAGCGAAGCCGTGCTTGTTCCTTGGCTACGAGAGCGGGCAAAAAGCGTATCGGCACTGCGACCCGCGTACACAAGAGATCATCCGCAGCCGTGACGTCGAGTTCGAAGAGCAGTAGAGCTTCAGCAGCAGCAGCAACGACATGAGCGTCGGGAACACTCCAAAACAGGGGGAGTGGTTCCAGCTCCTTGACTACGAGGAGGAGCCGGTGGACGCGGAGGTCGATGATGCGGCATTGGATCGCGGCGGTGCAGCAAGTGCAGCAGCAGACACGGAGGACTCCGAGGATGATGCAGCTGGGCTGGAGATCCGGTGGAATGATTCGTCGAAGGAGGCACCGCGGGTGCCAAAGCGCGCACTACCGATGGAGCTCGTGTCGGGCGTCGGAGAAAAATCCTGAGGACACGCCGCCCGTCCGGTTGATGGTTCACCGGAGCGGAAGGGATCCTCAGGGAGCCATCCGGTTGATGATTCACTGGAGCGGGCTGAGTCGGAAGGATCGCAGCAGAGCGACGAGACGCCACCAAAACTGCCGCACTGTAGTGGGAGGCAGCTGAGAGCAGGGACGCGTTTCGACGTAGGCACCGGTCGATGGATCGGCATGACGCGGTGCATACTGGCTGCATCAACGGAACCAAAATCCGTGCAAGAGGCGCTTGTGCGGCCCGAGGGGAAGCAATGGGACGCCACCATCAAGTCGGAGTTGGCGTCCATTGCTGAAAACGACACGTGGCAGCTTGTTGACAGGCCGAAAGACGCCAAGGTCATCAGCTCCAAGTGGGTCTTCAAGACCAAGTTCACGAAAGAAGGTGTGGTTGACAAGTACAAGGCGTGGCTAATGGCGAAGGGGTATGCACAGCGTAAGGGCGAGTACTACAATGAGACGTTCTCCCCCGTCGCCAAGTTCACAAGCATCCGGGCGATCCTAGCGGTGGCAACCGTGAAGGACATGGAGTTCCACCAAATGGACGTAAAGACGTCTTTCCTCAATGGAATCATCGAATAAGAAATTTGCATGGAGGTGCCGGAGGGGGTGGAGGCGTCAGAGGGCAAGATGTGTAAGTTGCGGAAGTCTTTGTATGGGCTAAAACAATCACCCTGATGTTGGTACCAACAGATGGACAGCTTCTTAGCAAAACTCGGCTTCAAGCGCTCTGAGGCGGATCACAGCGTGCTCGTGTGACGCTGTAAGAAGCTCCATCAGATTGTCGCACTCTACATGGATGATCTGATATTGTGCTCCTCAGACCTGCTGAGCCTACAACAGCTGAAAGAGAAACTGAGCAGTCGGTTCCAGATGTCGGACATGGGGGATCTGGAGTTCTACTTTGGGGTGAGCATTACACGGAACCGGAGGGCGCGTACGCTTCAGCTGGGATAGGCCAAATGCGTGGCCGAGATGCTAAAACGGTACAGCATGAAGGATTGCAAACCAGTGTGCAGTCCTGTCTCCATGACCTGTGAACTGAGTGCAACAATGCGCCGCAAACAATAGAAGAGCAGGAGGATATGGCAGGGGTGCCTTACCCATCGGCGATGGGCAGCCTCATGTACGCCATGGTGGCGACTCGACCGGACCTGGCCTACGCGGTGGGCTAAGTGAGCAGGTACGTGGCCGATCCAGAGCCACTACACTGGCAGGCGGTCAAGCGCATCCTCCGCTACCTGCAGGCGACGCGGCACGCGCGCCTGAGATTTGACGGCAAAGGGTGGGCGGACCCTTTGCGCTTGGTCTGCTACACGGATGTAGAGTACGTTGGCGATGTGGACAAGCGGAAGTCCACATCCGGCTACGTGTTCTTCCTTGCTGGTGTAGCGGTCTCGTGGTGCAACAGGAAGCAGGACTGCGTCGCCACCTCCACAGTGGAAGCAGAGTACATTGTGCTGGCCAAGGCGGTCAAGGAGGCGGTGTGGCTTCGCGGGTTGTTAGGGGAGCTGGGCGGCCGCAGGAGGAGCCTACAATGGTGCAAGAGGACAACACCGGCTCCATCTCGCTGACCAATAACTCGACATAGCACAGGAGGACGAAGCACATCGACGTGTGTTACCACTACGCACGGGACATGGCCGAGAAGGGGCAGGTGGTGCTGTAGCACTGCAGCACGCACAACATGCTTGCGGATTGCTTGACCAAAGCGAACCCGCTGACTGGCACGCGATGAGCGTGGCCGGACTTGGGATGACCAGCTATGATGGACTGGAGGGCGCGGCGGAAGATGAGTGAGAGCAAGCAGGAGCAACGGGCATGGCAGGTGCAAGGGGGAGAATGTTGAAAAGTTGCCCCTCCGCATGCCCAAGTGTGGCGCAGGGAGGCACCGACGAGCCGCCAGAAAGAGGAAAATCCGCGCCGGCGGATCTGGAGACCCGAGGATTACTCGGATCCTAAAATAGATGATTGCCCCTTAAAGTTGAAGAGCGCTGAACTTGGTGGAAGTTGTTGCACCGGAATCGGACAAGTATCGAGGGAGATATGGCCTTCTAAAGTTGGGGTGTGTGCAGCGGCTCTGGGAGCAGGCTGCGACTCGAAATCCGGTGGATAATCGACCGGACCGAGTAAAAAAAATACCACCTGGAGAAATTGCTCAAGAAGGCCTGCCGAGGCGTCCGGTGGATCATCGACCGGATCCTATAGTACAGGTTGTTGCTGAGGGACTTAGCCAAAATCATGGCTTGACGTCTGAAACTCAATAGTACGTTTTGTTACTCGGGCACTTCATCAAAATTCTGACTACAGTTCCCCGGACAGGTTTCAAACCTCGTCACACCCCATCACAAAACTTGACCCAAAAGTGGGGGAGGTGCATGGAAAAAGTGCAGGTGACTCCTACACCACGTGCAATAGATCTGGGAGCCAGCACTGGAGCAGTCTAAAGGCCTTGGTGTATTATATAGTGTGCTGGCATGTGCTAGATGGTTACGCATGTCTCTAGTTAGCCCTAGCATGGAGGGCAGCTACCTACTGCACAATGTTGCACAACTACCCTACTCAGGGGGTCCTCTAGATGACTGGGTAAGACTCATGCACGCTTGGTATGAGGTCTACACTATTTTATCATCCTCATGCATGGAGCCTGGGCAATTCAATCTACATGGGCCAATCTAGTACAAGCTTCAGGAGGCTCCTGATCGATGTTTTAGATGTAGCAGTATGGTAAGATCAATGGTCGTGAGAGGTAAGCCTGAAGAGCAAGCAACCTCTTTGTGAAGCTTCACCTGAAGACTTGACAAAGCTTCCTCAAGGAGGAAGCTTCTCCCTAGGACAGCAGGGTTGCCACTAACAACTGTGAACTACAGGAAGTTTCTCCTAGAAGGAATCTTCTCCTAAGTAAGGCATAAGAGGAAGCAGACCTGAACCACCTGAAGGAAGCTTCTCCTTCAAGTGGTCAACTTGCCAGTCCACGGGTACAAGAGGTAGAGCTCCTCTCAGTTCAGAATTATCTCAGCATTCTACAAGCACTCAGCTCTGCTCAAGCCTCTAACTCTGGAGCCCAAGACCAAGACTCTGCTAGAGATCCATCCAAGGCCCTTATAAGCCCAGCATGGCCTGCCAACCTGGGTAGAGGCTGCCCTGGAGGCCACTCAGCCTTGAGACCGTGCCATGACCCTTGCCACGATGGCCTACAAGGCCTAGCAAGGCGTTTTCCCTTAGTGGACTAGAAGATGTGCTAGCCTAGCTTGCCTAGGATTTCATGTACCATAGATGTACTTTATATTGATCAATATTCCAGTTTTCCCATCCAAGTTTTCCAGTTTTTCTCCTCCTATTATACAAGCTGCACTGCTGATCACCCAAAGATCCTAAAAGCAAGGGCCCTAGCCCTTGCTCCCTATCACACAATTCAACGACGTCAAAGTACAAGGTAATTGCTTAGTTTCATTCCAACAAATCTGTACAAAAAAACCATGTATTCTGCTCATGTTCATGGTGTTTCTCGCTTAGCTCTCATCTGCAGTGCTATCCTTCTCCATGGTTGATCTTGCCGAACCCTTTTGGACTTAATGGTGATGCTATATTCGCCATACATAAGACGTCTCTTTGCGCGTCCAAACCGGAGAATTGGGGCATCCCCATGGTTTTTGGAACTAGGAGATGGCCACCCACAATGGCTCTTTAACACGACACATATGAGCCTTTCTACTTGGTTTGACATTGTCGCATTTATCCAAGGTTACGATCTCATCCGTGACCCGGTTTTGAGCCTGGATAAGAAGTTATTGATATGGCTTCAATTCATGGAACATGCCATGTTGGTGCGTGAACTTTACTAATGCTTCTAAAGGGGACATGCAAAGATCCATCGTGTAATACATGATGTTGTGAATGCACTTTGTACCTTGGCCGGTAAAGTGATATGTCAACCACGTAAGGGAGATCCATCATCCAAAAAATGACATGGTCATTGTGAGTACATGCCATGGTTTGAGACGTGCATCGATGCCATTGACAGAATGCATGTGCCGGAATGGTGCCAACCCTAAGGCAGGTCGCATATGTGAATCCTCATCAGAACATTTCTATGAATGTTCTTGTAACATGCAATCAAGATGTATTGTTTAAAAGTGTTATGACGTGGTGAGCAGTTAGTGCACATGACTAACGTGTCTTTCAATCCGCATTGAGAGTTGGTTTTACAATGCCTTCTAGAAAGTACTAGTAAAATGTGTCCCTTTCATGTATGTCGTTTGCCGTTTTCCTGGTTTTACCAATACAGAGTGATTGAATGTCTGATCTGATTGCAGGTTTGGACTCCTTGGATTTCGCCATGTAGTTTTGAGCCTTCAGTTTCTCAATTTGGTTGAGAATTCAGAAAGTTAGCCCCATCCGAAGTTCGGGTGGTCGACGGCTGGAATCTGGGTCTCCGACATGGGTGACGGGATTATTCCACCGTGGTGGTCCGAGTTCGTCTCCAACGAGCTCCAAATACACCAGGAGCATGAATGAAGTGACCAGGGGGACCTCCTTGACCAGGATGAACTTCTCCTTGACTTCTGGGTGAGGAAAGGCGCTCCGACGGGTCATCGTTGAAGCGCCTCCCGTTGCCTAGCGTGCAAGGCACGGTGGACGGCTCCACCAAGGGTTACTTCAACGGCCGTAGCAGGGGTTTTACTGCTCCGTTTTAGGCGTGCTTGGATGCGTTGGAAAGCTTAGATCACAGGCTGTAAGAATATGATTTTATCTCACTGAAAGAACCAACCATTAATGATTCTCAGCCTTTCTCGGTTTCTGCAATCTGCATCCTGCCAGAATTCTACTCCTTTGGTGTTGTGGCGATCCAAAGCACACACCTTCCTGGGAAGTCTCTTTGCACTAAGCAACCGTGCACACTTGTGGTAGATTAGAGCATTCCAGGACACTATTTTTTATAATGTTTTATGGGCCCACAGCCCTGACCTGCCTACCAAGACGTTCACGGCTTCCGCAACGCACGGGAGTGTCGCTCCAGGTGACGTCGCCGTCGCACTTTGAGACTGTCCATCGCAGAAGTTCAACATGGTGTAGAAGACAAAGTCCTCGTCCATCCAAAAGTACATGGATGGCCCTGGTTTTGGGCTGTGGTGGTGGCATTTTGAGATCTACCTCACGCACAAGGGATTGCTGGAGCTTATGTAGGGCACGGAGGTTCAAGATGCGAGCACAAAGAACGAGGAGAAGACGGCCTTCACGAAGAAGAACACGGAGGCGCTAATGCTCCTATTGTCGACGCTGCATGATTCTCTGTGGGGCTACATCTACGGCTGTGACCTGGCAGCTGAGACATGGAAGAATCTCTGCTCCATCCACCAGTCAACATCCCTAGCCAACAAGATCTTTGCAATGAAGCGACTCTTCACAGTGAGGATCGAGGAGGGTGAGGACGCCATTTCCGCCATGCAACAGATCGAGTCTCTTGTTTCACAATGCAATGATGTGGGATGGAAGATTGATACGAAGATGCAGGTGATGGCGTTCCTCATGGCTCTACAGTTAGGATCCTCTCATCACCGTGCTGAGAGGTTGGGAGGAGGATAAACTCACCTACGGCGCAGTCAACGAGGTGTATCGTTGTAGCGGTGGTTGAGACCTCATCATCCTCAACTGCCCTGGTCACAAAAACACAGGGTGGCAGCAGCAGCGGCAAGCGAGGTGGCGGTAAGGGCGGCGGCAAGAAGGGCGCCAAGAGGGGTGCATGCCATAACTGTGGCAAGGAGGGCCATTGGACCAAGGAGTGTCAAGAGGAGGCGCAGGCCGGTGGCAAAGGCACCAAAGGCAAGAAGGCGCTCCTCAACGGCACGAAGAGCCACGACTTGAAGGGTGCCAACCGGATGTGCCTTGACTCTGGTGCGGAGGAGCATACCCAAGTCGAGAAGGTGGGGTTCATCAACTACACCAAGTCTGCAAAGTCCATGGTGACCGCCAACGACAAGGTCAAACCTGCGGCTGACCAAGGTGATGTGGACGTAGAGGTGGTGGTTGGTGGTAAAAAGGCGGAGTGTGTTATCCAAAACGTGCAATATGTCCCCGGCCTGGCTGACATTTTGAGTGTAAGCCACTTGACAGACAAGGGCTATGAAGTGCTCTTCCGCAGGAAAGGTACAATTGTGCGGATGGACGGCGGCGGCAAGGTTGTGCTCGAAGCAAAGCACGAGGGAGGCCTGTACATCGTTGAGACGAAGGTCATCCCCTCGGCAGCAGACGTTCCAGACCGGCCAGCGTGCGTTGTCAACCTCGTAATAGGCGGGGGAGCAGACCTGCAGCTGTGGCATCGGTGGCTGGGGCACTCGTTGCCCGCAGTTGTGTAGGAGATGGAGAAGCGAGACATGGTTTGCGGCCTCAACATCACCGGTGCAGCAGACGTAACAGCAGATTCCGCAGAGCACAAGTGCGAGCCTTGCATCGTGGGCAAGGCAAAGCGCAAGCCGTTTGAAGAAGGATAATGGCAGGCCGAGAACCTGCTTCAGGTCGTGCACAGTGATGTGTGTGGACCGATCAAGATGTCGTCCATTGGAGGCGAACGGTAATTCGTCACCTTCATCTACGACTGCAGTAGAAAAATCTACGTCTACTTCATGAAACTGAAGAGCGATGTGCCGGACTGGCTGAAGAAGTACGTCGCAACGGTGGAGAGGCTGCAAGGTCAGAGCTCTATGCAACGACAATGGGGTCGAGTACGTGGGCTGCAGAGGGTGGCTGAAGGAGCAGGGGATTGAGTGGCAGCCGACCACTCTGTACACGTCTCAGTCAAATGGCGTGGCGGAGCGTGCAAACCAGATGCTACTCACCATGGCGCAGACGATGCTTGTGGACGCTAAACTGCCATGGAGCCTGTGGGCCGAGGCCGTGAGTACGGTGTGCTACATTACCAACCTCACCCCAACGGCAGTGCTGAAGGGGAAGGGCGGCTGGAAGACGCCGCAGGAGGCTTGGAGTGGGCGCAAACCAAGCTTGGCACACCTGAAGGCATTTGGGTGCAAGGCGCACGCGTTGGTACAGGTTGCGTAAAGAAAAGAATCCAAACTAGACCCGTGTGCAAAGACGTATGCCTTTGTTGGGTACGAGAGTGCGCTCAAGGCATACCGCCTTTTTTATCCACAAACGCAGGACGTCATCATCAGCTGCGACGTCACGTTTGATGAGCAGCAGAGCTACTGCAACAGCAACAACAACATCGACGCAGTCCACTGACCAAAACAAGGGGAGTGGCTCCAACTCCTTGAGCGTGAGGAGGAGCCAACGGCTGCAGAGGTTGATGACGGGTCTTTGGAGGATGACGGTGCTGGAGCACAGCAGGGCAACGCAGCAGGTGCAGGTGCCGCTGGAGCACAGGACGCAGCAGCCGACGCGGGGGAGCCCGTGGCCGAGGACAACGTTGTAGCACGGCGGCAACAGCAGGACTAGCAGCCAGTGTCACCATGGCCGCCGCGTCGCAGCTGAAGGCAGCGGGATGCAGCAAAGGGATATGATGCAAGCACAGGCCAATGGGTTGGCATGGTGCGGTGCATTATGCCAGCCGCAAAGGAGCCAACAACCGTGCAAGAGGCACTTGCACGGCCTGACGGGCAACAGTGGGGCGAAGCAATAAAATCTGAACTCGCGTCCCTTGCTGAGAACGACACTTGGGAGTTGGTGGACCGGCCTGAGGGAGCGGAGGTGATCAGCTCCAAGTGGGTGTTCAAAGTGAAGCTCACCAAGGACAACAAGGTGAAGAAGTACAAGGCGTGGCTAGTGGCAAAGGGGTACGCACAGCGGAAAGGCGAATACTACGATGAGACGTTCGCGCCCGTCGCCAACTTCACCAGCATCCAGACGATCCTCGCGGTGGCAGCCGTAAAAGACATGGAGATCCACCAAATGGATGTCAAGACGGCATTCCCAAATGGCATCATTGACAAGGAGATCTACCTTGAGGTGCCGGAGGGGGTGGATGCGCCGGAGGCCAAGGTGTGCAAGCTGCGGAAGGCCTTGTACGGGCTAAAACAGGCACCCAGGTACTGGTGCCAACAAATGGACGGCTACATGACAGAACTCGGCTTCAAGCGCTGTGAGTTAGACCGCAGCCTGTACGTGTGACGCAGCAAGGGAATCCATCAGATTGTCGCCCTCTACGTGGATGATCTGATCCTGTGTTCATCTGATCTGGCGGCTTTGCAGCAACTCAAGGAGCAGCTAAGCAGCAGATTGAAGATGACGGACATGGGGGAGCTGGAGTACTACCTCGGGGTGAGCATCACGCAGAACCGAAGGGCGCGCACGCTTGAGCTGGAGCAGGCCAAGTACGTGGCCGAGGTCTTGAAGCGGTACGGCATGGAGGACTGCAAACCAGTGGAAAGTCCGTTCTCCACAAGCTGTGAGCTAAGTGCAGTGATGGTGCCACAAACTAAAGAGGAGAAGGAGGACATGGCGGAGGTGCCCTACCAATCTGTGGTGGGCAGCCAGATGTATGCCATGGTGGTGACTCGGCCGGACCTGGCCTACGTGGTGGGTCAGGTGAGCAGGTATGTGGCCAACCCTGGGCCACTACACTGGACAATGGTGAAGCTCATCCTCCAGCCTGAAGTACGACGGAAAGGTGAGGTCAGACCCCTTGCGGTTGCTCTGCTACACCGACGCGGACTATGCCGGCAATGTGGACAAGAGGAAGTCCACTTCTGGCTATGTGTTCTTCCTTGCATGT
The DNA here is from genome assembly GCA_023375785.1 of Penium margaritaceum. Lineage (NCBI taxonomy): Eukaryota > Viridiplantae > Streptophyta > Zygnematophyceae > Desmidiales > Peniaceae > Penium > Penium margaritaceum. The sequence goes on along the minus strand of SZWC01000625.1, from coordinate 112,511 downwards.
GTAGCGGTCTCATGGTGCAGTAGGAAGCAGGACTGCGTCGCCACCTCCATAGTGGAGGTGGAGTACATCGCTCTGGCCGAGGCGGTCAAGGAAGCAGTGTGGCTCGGTAGATTGCTGGGGGAGTTGGGTGTGCCGCAGCAGGAGCCTACGGTGGTTCATTAGGACAGCACTGGCTCCATCTCGGTGACAAGAAACCAAATGCAGCACAGGAGGACGAAGCACATCGACGTGCGCTACCACTACACGCGCGACATGGTGGAAAAAGGGACAGGTTGTGCTCTAGCATTGTAGCACAAAGCACATGCTCGCGGACTGACCAAGGCGCAGTCCCAGGATTGGCATGTCATCAGCCTTGCAGGGCTTGGGTTGACAAGCTGTGAAGGGCTTGAAGGCGCAGGAGTGGACGAGTGAGAGAGAGCATGAGGCATCTGCCATGGAAGGTGCACGGAGGAGATTGTGAAAAAGTGCCCCTGTCATGGATGCCATTTGCCGTTTTGCTGGTTGACCACTACAGAGTAGTTGGATGTCTGATCTGATTGCAGATTTGGACTTCTTGGATTTCTCCATGTAGTTTCGAGCCTTCAGTTGCTCGATTTGGTTGAGAATTCAGATAGTTTGCCCCATCCGAAGTTCGGGTGGTTGACGGGTGGAATCTGATTCTCCGACATGGGTGACGGGATTATTCCACCGCGGTGGTCCGAGTTCGTCTCCAACGAGCTCCAAATGCACCAGGGGCATGAATGAAGTGACCGAAGGGACCTCCTTGACCAGGATGAACTTCTCCTTGACTTTTGGGTGAGGAAAGGCGCTCCGACGGGTCATCGTCGAAGCGCCTCCCGTTGCCTAGCGTGCAAGGCACGGTGGGTGGCTCCACCAAGGGTTACTCTGACAGCCGTAGCAGGGGCTCTACTGCTCCGTTTTGAGCGTGCTTGCATGCGTTGAAAAGCTTAGATCACACGCTATAAGAATCTTATGTAATCTCACCGAAATAACCAACCATTAATGATTCTCAGCCTTTCTCAGTTTCTGCAATCTTCATCCTACCAGAATTCTGCTCCTTTGGTGCTGTGGCGACCCAAAGCACACACCTTCCTTGGAAGTCTCTTTGCACTAAGCAACCGTGCACACTTGTAGTAGATCAGAGCACGCCGGGACACCATTCCTGACAAGTACCTGCTTTGGGATGCCGCATTTCCGGAAGGCTTTGGTTGCGTTACACCGTACCAAGGGTGATGCTACCACTTCACCTAGTTTGATTGTACAAATCCACTCGATGACAAAGAATTATTCAACTGAAGGCATGCAAGCGCCAACTAAATGATCAAACATTTGTTCTTTTGGCATTATCAAAGCAGGAGTCCACATCCTTCATGGTTAAAAACATTACAATATTTAGTTTCAACAAAATCTAGTACTTTCGAGCTTCATTATGCACAACATGATTCACTCCCGTGAAGCGGCTGAAGATGTCAAATTGTTGGATGATAGCCCATTACCACAAGCACCCCCATCAAGGATCCCTGCGTATGGAATGCAGCATGGTGATGTTTGTATGTAAGGTGAATTTGCACCCATTGCTAGAATGATGTAGGAAGATTATCTTGCCTGGCTTTATGTAGAAGATACGATGGAAAACATCCTACATTGGTAGAATGCTACTTGTACTGGCCAACAACTGCCATAAAAAATCAGATTACTTCATTAGCATGAAGAGCCCCTTCCGCACCTACCACCAGATCCACCCCTTCCGTGGGATGAGATGCCTTGTCATTTCCCTTAGACTTGCCCTTCGTTCCCGTCATATCCACTTGCCATGGGTGTTGACCAAGACCGTCGCACACCACACGGCAACGCAAACCTCCTTTTGTACGTCAACCTTGAACTTGGACATGATATCAATGTGTATCATTGTCCAATATTTTCTCATTATCAAGGACCTAAATTTCTTGATCTTAAATAGATTTGGGACCGTCATCCTTTATGATGCACTCTAATCTTGATGCACCATTGGCCATCTTCACAACCTTCCCCATTTGATTTTCAATCATCCCCTTACATTTTCCCTTCACAATGTCAACTTAGTTGTCCGTCGTAGCATCCAGGAAATTCACGAAGACATCCTCACTAACCATAACATTTTCACCACGTGCTTTGTCCGAAGACCACGAGCAAGTAGCCAGATCAAATAAGGACAATGATTTTCCCTCACGCTTCCCTTGCGTCGAGTTCATTACACAAATCGCTTCCTAGTTTTTTGCAATCAAATCAAAATTGAATGTAGAAGCCACTCAACAATGCAAGAAAGGGTGCATGTTTCCTCACACCAAGGACTATAATCATGCAAATTTGAACCTATTGACATGCAAGATTAGTGATGCCAAATGCATCGTTGAGCTTGGGGAGAATGGCATGTTGGAGCTTGGATCACCAACTGGCATACTTGCAATAATTCACAGCATTTTCCAAGGCCACTTGTAACATGATGTGTTCACGCTCGATGTTCTAAAATGTGCATCCAAGAGCTTGTGTGGTAGTACCAGCCATCCCACCGGTGGAGGTCGGTACTGGTCCCCTGTGGCGACCGCTAATGGCGTGCGATGTTGCTACGTCGGCCATGGATACAGTCACATCTTTGCGTGAAACTATTGGTGATTGCGCGGAACACTAGAGGCTCTTGTGTTGCCTTTGAGTTGTGTGACATCTCAGTGCATACAATCTAGTTTGGATGTGGCTACATGGACATCCTCTACGGAGGGAGATGACAAGCGGTTGTTGTCAAAGAGAGGAGGGGAAGAGGCTTCTAAACCATATGGATGAATGTAGCCCCAGGAGTCATACGTCATCGGTTCCATGGATGAAAGGCGGTGAATGAGTTTACAAATGACAACTCATGAAAGAGAAAGGCGTTGTATGTAGTAAAGGGAAATCCGTCAAATAGGTGGAATAAAAATAGTTAGACGAGCACATCATCTCGCCCTCACACTCGTTGGCCGGCATTGTGGAGGTTGTGTAACGAGATGGTGCAAATCGCACCATCTTTGGCGGTGGACGGAACTCATGCAATTCGGGGAAATCGCTCGCCCTCACGATCGGTGGCGGGCACCATGCGATGCGAGGGTACAAACGTGAAATACAAGAGAACATTTACAGGCAGTGCGGCAAACTTTCAGAATTGCACGATATTAGTATTGGGTGATATTTGGGGTACGAAGGCCGGATAGGAAAAAGCCACCAACCATGAAAACATCCACGATTCCAGCCTAGAAATCATCACAAGAAAGGCGCACACCTCCTTCTTTCGATACACAAGACTAATATCGAGCGACTGTGTTTTTGGCTATGATATGGAAAATCGGCCATATCATTCCAAACCGTCTTCTTGATGATACTAAGTCGATGTTCGTTAAGATTATGATGCAATCGACCAATAGCGACTGTGCGTTATTTAGAACGGAGCTCTTTGAATGTAGAAAGAAGCAGGGGAGGGGGGGGGCACGCTGGAAAATGCTGAAAACGCAATATATGCATCACATCGGATGATAAAGTGGCGATGTTTGACGCTGTGGAGAATAGGAATGGAAACCTGTCCAAAAACACCACCTAGCTTTGAGTATGGTTCTCATCCATAGTAGTCTTGACATTAGCACCAATATATGTCGCATTTTTATATACGTGCAGCGCCGTTGTATAGTGTGCCCCTAGATATTCACATTGTAGAGTTTACTGCACTACCTGTCAAATACAGCTTTACTCGCTACCCCACCCCCGCTGCCTCCTGTAGCTTCGTTCAAACGGACTGCAGCGGAGAAAATGCATGAGGGGGAGGTTGTATTGCAGAGTGGTCGTGTGCGCGGGGCTGTGCCTACAGACAAGTTGACTTGATGTCACTTGAGCCGCAATACCTCGTCTGGGTTTTTTGTGCGTAGTGCGATGATGCGGCTTGGCGATACGTGTCTCACACATGTATTAAGTGAAAATTTGGATGGGACTGTACATAAATCAGTGAGCACAAACTGACCTGTCAAAAAAAATCGATGATTTTGTGAAATCCTTCACTACATGTACCCATGTAAGAACTTCATATTCAATTCTTGTAACTATTTTTTGAAAAATTGTAGTGGGGGGGGGGGGTGCAGTGCGATGGTATCCACGACAAGAATCGTGGGTTAAGTGGCAAAATATGCAGTTGATGTAGGAGGAAATCACACCATGCCTGAAATTTGTCAGTTTGTATCAACCGACACTCTATACTGTTAGGGATGCTCATCCAAACTTGTTGCCACTCAAAATAATGTTAAGAAAAGTTGAACACGGCATGATTCACGTAAAGTTGGTTGACAATAATGAGCGGTCGTTGTCGCAAATGCAGAAAACTCGCAAATGGGAGGGGAACGTTTTCACAAAATGGAGGGAAACTATCCAAGGCAGGATTCGTGGTCATCTATGGGGCAGGGTGTGCCGCAGACACATTTATCCGAATTTCCTACCGTGCTGAACATCAGTGAGTGTAGACTAGGCATACTCTAGCACAAAACCTTTCATCACATTTCCAGTAAATGCACCCGCCGGTGCAAGGTACGCTGCCGTTTTGCCGTAGTATGTGTGAACTGTGATGCTCGGAATCAAACCGTGTATCCTCCATTCATGGCCAGTCAGCTCGTTACTTTTAAGAGGGTCAATTTTGCATGAAAGTGATAATTTGCAACGTGGAAATGTTAACGCAAATGTGAGAATGTGCTCTCTCTGGAGATTAAGCTTTAGTGTGTGGAGAGCACATTTGCAACGGAAAGATACACTTAGAGAAGTCTGGAAGCCAGAAACTGGAAATGACAGGTTAATTACAATGAGTAGAGTACATGGTATTTATACTGTTCAGCCGGCTGGTCCTAGCCCTTGCCTACTGCACTCCTAGCTTGCTACGACAAGCTACTTTCACCTGAACCCGGTGCTCTCCTTGCACCTGAACCCTGTGCTTTACTTGCACCTAATGACTAGTGCGAGAAGTGCTTGGCCGTCGATCGTCCAGATCGACGGTCTGTCTTGTCCCTCGGCAAACCGCTGCGTTAGCTTGACGCCTCTTGGTGGTGGGTGCGGTCGTCCTGTTTTACATGCCACTGTTGACCGCGTGTGTTTTTGGAGGCTTGCCTTTGAATCAACCCCTTGGCGGAAAACGTGATGTACAAGCTATGCATAGAGAGGGAAAAGTCTCCCTCACGTGGTGCGTACGGAACTCCATGCAAAGGTGGGAACAAAACACGCCCTTGGCGTGTGGAACACATGCTCAGTTACTCGTTCCTCCTCGCATCCTCGCGTCCCCGCATCCTCATGGCTTCATGGTGAAGCAAAGTCGAGCTTGACCGCGAATCCAATTTCCAAAAATCAGAAGAAGGCCCATGTGCCCTTGAAACTCGGACAAGGCCCCGAGCATGCCAGTAAAATAGGACACCTTGTTACATTCACCCCCCGTCGGAGGCACGACATCCCGGCATGCCTGAGATACTCTTGGAGAACAGTGTTGGTACCCCTGACATTGAAGTTGGCCTCTGGCTCCCAAGAGTTGTGCTCTACTGAATACCCCTTCCACTGCACCAGAAGCTCGCACCGATGTCCCCTCTTGTGGTCCACGAGCATCTTCTCCACCTCAAACTCTTCACTACCGTCAACCTGGACAGTAGGAGGTGAAGCTGTCCCACGATCCTAGAAGAAGGTATTGGAGTCGCAATAGGCACAAAGCAGGGAGATGTGGAACACGAGATGGATGGTGTAGTGAGCTGCAGCTCTAACTTGTAGGAAACGGCCGACCGCTTCTCCATAATACAAAACGGAACCACCCATCACGGCTTCAGCTTGGGACTCCCAACTCCCATCAGCTACAAGCTAGCAGCGTTCAGCATCACCTGATAACCCACTTGGAATTTCTTTGCCAATCAATTCTTATCAGCCTGTTGCTTCTGCTCTGTAACAAAGTGCCCCTATTTTTGTGGCATTCTTTGGACCACGTCTGACTTTTGGGGGCATGTGGGTGATTTTCCGATTTTGGAAATCATGCGAGCGATCGAGCTCACCTCCACTCGACCGCCGATGCCAGGAGGAGGAGGAGCGAGCAAACTTGCACCGACGTGTGGAGTACGCTGGCGCAAGGGGGTGTTTCACTCGCAGTTGCAAGCGCGTGTTCCAAACACGCAACCCAAAGGTTGTGCTAGCGCCCTTGGCGAGTGGTGTACCAGTGACGCTACCCGTCGAGGGGCTCTCTCCGACGGGAGCTATGACGACGGACGCGGTCAACGGCTGCAACAGAACCGGTGACTGCGACCGTGCAACAGTCGCAGTTCTCCGCTGGCATGTACAATAGGGCGACCGCACCCACTGCCGAGAGTCATACGAGACTAACGCGGCGGCTCGACGAGAGAAAAGATTGACCATCGATCTCGACGATCGACGGCCGGGGATTTATCGCACAAGGCACTAGGTGCAAGTAGGGCACCGATTTCAGGTGCACGTAAGGCACCTAGTACAGGTGCAAGTAGCTTCTTGTAGCAAGATAGGAGAGCAGTAGGCTGAGGCCTGGGCTAGCCAGCCGAACAGTATAAATACCTTGTACTTTTTTCATTGTAATTAACCTGTATTTTCTAGTTCTGGTTTCCAGACTTCTCTAAATCTATCTTTCCGCTGCAACTGTGCTCTCCAAACACTAAAGCTTAACCTACTCAGAGCACACACTCTCACATATGGTATCAGAGCCAGAGCCACGCGTTAGGCGGAAGCGCTGCCGGAGCTCTACAAACTTCAAGGAGTGAAGGCATGGAGTTCGCCGGACAATGTCAAGGTTGATCGAGAGGGAGATTGTTGGACCGGAATTCAAAGCTAACACACGAGTCAACCTCTAGAAAGTTTTCTGTATTTCTAGAGTGTCCACACGGCCTACCGTGCGTGTGAGGGAGATGACGGGTGAATCCTATGCACTTCAAAGACGTCAGATTCTCATCCTGGCCTGCCAAATTGCTGCCGGGGATTTTTTCGATTGCTTCCGAAACGCTGTCAATTTTTTTCAAAGGATCTCCAGCGGTTAAAGTTATCAAAAGCCATGGAGCACGCCCTGTATAAGATCATAGAGCAGTTGGGAGCCCTCATGCTGGAGAATGAGCAGCTCAATCGGCAGATGGCTGATCTGCGAGACGGGGCTGACGCTGGACAGGTTCGGGCGGCCCGGTCAAGGAGTCCAAAGTCAAAGGCTCCGGAAGTGTTCAATCCCTCAGTCAAGGGTGTGAGCATACGAACCTGGTTGTTCACGATGAGCAGCTACTTTGGGGCCTTGGGTCACCCTCTAGAGGATGATGCTGTGCGTGTGTCATTCACGGTGACACTACTATGCAGAGCAGCATTGGAGTGGTGGAGGCAGCTGAATATGCTGGGCCCTCGAGGTGGAGGTAGGAACGCAGCTGTGCAACATACCATGTTGTGGCAGCTAGGCGCAGGGCAAGCTGAAGCTCGCATGCCGACAACATGGGAGCAGTTTGAGCAAGCCATCAAAGATCAATTCGATCTTGTAAACGCCTCCATGGTCGCTCGCAATAAGTTGAAGCAGCTGAAGCAGATCGGCTCGGTGCAGGAGTACACACGCCGTATCTTGGCGTTGTGCTCGGAGATCAACGACATGAGCGAGTCGGAGATGGCGGATAAATACCACGACGACTTGAAGGCGGAAATTCAGTGCACGCCGACACTAAGTGGCATCACGGAATTCCAGGCGATGGTAGCAACTGCTTTGCGCGTTGGCGCGCTACGCTACTATTGAGGCGGTTTTTGTGAGAAGCAGGAGAATGTTTAGTGTCAAGCACAGCACCAACAAGCTACCCCTATGGAGATCGACAGAATGCAAGGAAGCTAGCAGCGGAGCAAGCTGCGTGGTGGGAACTGTTGGATCTGCAAGAAGCCTGGGGACCACAAGAAGAACTGTAAGAAGAAGCAGCAGGGAAACGGCAACGAGTAGTGAGTGGCGGATGGCCAACTGTTGGGAAAGCTTCGTCCGCATCAGCAAACACCAGGCCGAATGTCCTTTAACAACTAGGGAGCTGCCGAGTGTATTGCTGCGGAGCGAAAGAAGTGGGAGAGTTCCGGGAATCCTCTTGAAAGCCGAAATCTCATCGGCTGTATCTGCGGACGGCGAGGGGCGCCAGACTCGCCGGCAGATTAAAGTATTGCTGGATTGCAGTGCGTCGCACTCATTCTTCAGCAACGAGATTGCGAAGGGGTTGGAGCTTGCACGACTATCCGGGAAGCCAACTACGGCCAAGTTGGTGCAAGGGGAGCTTGAGTGCGGACTGCCTCTAAAGCCTCAGAGGATTCGTCTGGGCAATCTGTCGTGCGAGGTGAACTTTTGTACGTGCCCGATGGATGCCTACGACGCCATTTTGGGGCGTGACTTGCTGCACTGATGGAACCCCACTGTGGATTGGATGCACAAATAGGTGAAAGTGAAGAAATATGGAGAGCAAATCGTTTTGCTATTGTGGACGGAGGAGAAAGACTCCAAGGCAGGCATGGTGCTGCAGTTGAGTTACGTGCAACTGAAGCGCTATCAGCGCAAGGGGGACCAAGTGTACCTTGTGTGGGTACGGCAAAAGGTAGCAGCTGAAGAGGTGGAAGTGTTGGCAGCAGAGGCAAAGCAACAAGGGGAAGAGCTGCAGAATGCACCAATAGCAGAGTTGTCAGAAGGCATCAAGGGACTGCTAGACAGCTACACTGATGTGTTTCCTGCTGAGCTGCCAAAGGGTTTACCACCGAAGCGTGACATCAACCACAAAATTGATCTAGTTCCTAGAGCAACGGTGCAGGTTTTTTATCACATGAGCGATAATGAGCTGTGTGAGCTGAAGAAGCAGTTGGAGGACCTGACGGTGTAGGGGTTCATCAGACCGTCGGTGTCACCCTATGCTGCACTGGTCCTCTTTGTGAAGAAAAAGACAGGGGAGCTACGGATGTGCGTGGACTATCACGGACTGAACAGCGTAACGATCAAGAACCGGTATCCACTGCCAAGGGTCGAGGAGCTGTTTGACTCGCTAAGGGGAGTGAAGTACTTCAGCAAGATTGACTTGCGCCCGGGGTACCATCAGATCCGAATTGCGGAGCAAGATGTGGAGAAGACAGCATTTCAGACACGGTACGGCCATTTTGAGTACCTTGTGATGTCGTTTAAATTGACCAATGCTCCTGCAACGTTCATGAGCCTCATGAACAGGATCTTCCATCCTCACTTAGACCACTTCGTGGTGGTGTTCCTCAACGACATCCTCATCTACTCCCAAACTCTGGAAGAGCATCAGCAACACCTTTGCCAGGTGCTAGACGTTCTTCAGAAAGAGAAACTGTTTGCGAAGATCTCCAAGTGTGAGTTCGAGAACCGAGAGGTGGAGTTCCTTGGGCACATCATGAGAGGCAAGGGTCTCCGCACGGACCTAAAGAAGGTGGAAGCAGTGAATCAGTGGCCGACAATGAAGTGTGTACGTGACATCAAGGTCTTCCTGGGGTTTGTCAACTACTACCGGAAATTCACCCCGGGGTACGTAAAGAAGGGTGCGCCGTTGACTCAGCTGTTGAGGAAGGATCACCAGTGAGAATGGGACAATCAGGAGCAGAAGAGTTTTGAGGAACTCAAGGCTTCAATGTGTGATGCTCTGGTCTTGGTGTATCCGGATTCATCCAAGGAGTATGTCATGGTGACGGATGCAAGCGACTATGCCATTGGGATAGTGCTGATGCAGGATCACGGGAAGGGCCACAGCCGATTGCGTATGCATCACGCAAGTTGCAAGGTACGGAGCTGAACTACACAATCCATGACGAGGAGATGCTGGCGGTGATACATGCGTTCAAGCATTAGAGGTGCTACTTCGAGTCGCGGCGTTGCATGGTCTTCACGGATCATTATGCCCTGAAGTACTTGAAGACGCGGTCGAACCTCAGTCATCGACAAACTCGCTGGATGGGGTTCTTGGAAGGAAGGTTTGACTACGAGATCAAGTACAAGTTTAGGAAGGTGAAACCGGTAGATCCTCCTCAAGGAGGCCGGACTTGAGCCTCAATGCCATCTCAGTACTGATAGGATCTCCAATCATGCATAGCCTGTTCAAGCACGGCTATGGCATGGACAGTGAGTTTACGGGTGGTGCACTGAAAGACGCCACGTGGGATGGAGTGTATTGGCGAAGGGGGCAGGAGCGGAGGATTGTCGTGCCGGACTATGTGCCATTGAAGCCGTTGTTGCTGGAGGAGGCGTATGACACCCACTACTCGGGTCACTTCGGCTTCGACAAGACGCTCAAAGCTTTGAGATACCAATATTGGTGGTCGTCAATGGAAACTAATTACAAGAGGTTTGTGAGCAGCTGTGATGTGTGCCAACGCATAAAGGCACGGAGGACCAAGCCACCTGGGGAGCTACAACCATTGCGTGTACCAGAGAGGTCATGGACAGACATCTCACTTGATTTCATCGACGGGTTGCCTGTGACGTGGCAAGACAACAACACGGTGTTGGTGGTGATGGACCGGTTGTCCAAAATGGCACATTTCATCACATGTCGTGAGAGCATCAGAACTGCCGGGACAGCTCAACTCCTCCTAAGTCATGTCATCAAGCTGCATGGAGTGCCGCAGTTGGTGGTCTCAGATCGCGATCCACGCTTCACTTCGCGAATCTGGAGAGATCTCATGGAGAAGCTGGGCACGTGGGTGCAACTGACCACGGTATACCACCCACAAAGCAGTGGGCAGACGGAGCGCACGAACCAGACCTTGGAGCAACTACTGTAGAGCATGGTCCCACCGGATGGAGAGGGTTGGGAGGAGAATCTCGGAGTGGCAGAGTTTGTCTACAACTCAATGGTGGCAGCAACAACAGGAAAGTCACCGTTTGAGGTGGTCTATGGCCACCACCCAATGAGCCCAGCCGCGCTTGCTACGGCAACATCTCTTCCGGCTGTGTAGCAGATTGCTGAAGGGTTTGCCACCACTTGCGACGTGGTGCAGCAGCGGCTGTTGAAGGCATAGAAGCAGCAGAAGTTGAAGGATAATAAGCATCACTCTACGAAGGAGTTCCAAGTGGGAGACCAGGTGATGTTGAACTCTGCTAACCTGCAGCTGATGGGAGTTGGGAGTCCCAAGCTGAAGCCGCGATGGGTGGGTCCATTCTGTATTCTGGAGAAGCGGTTGACCGTCTCCTACAAGATTGAACTACCAGCTCACTACACCATCCATCTCCCTGCTTCGTGCCTATCGTGACCCCAATACCTTCTTCCAGGGTCACGGGCCATCTCCACCTCCTACTGTTCAGGTTGAAGGAAGTGAGGAGTTTGAGGTGGAGAAGATTCGCACGGACCGCCAGAGGGAACGTTGATGTGAATTTCTGGTACAGTAGAAGGGGTACCCGATGCAGTACAACTCTTGGGAGCTAAAGGCCAACTTCCATGTAAGGGGTACCAACACCGTTCTCCAGGAGTATCTCAGGCGCGCCGGGACGTCACGCCTCCGACGGGAGGGTGAATGTAAAAAAGTGCCCCTATTTTTGTGGCATGCTTTGGGCCACGTCTGAATTTTAGGGGCATGTGGGTGATTTTCCAAGTTTCGGAAAGTGTGCAAGCGGTCGAGCTCACCTCCGCTCGATTGTCGATGCGAGGACGGGGAGAGAGCGAACTCACGTCGGCATGTGGAGTACGCCGGTGCAAGGGGGTGTTTTTCTCCCAGGTGCGAGTGTGTGTTCCAAACACGTAACCCGAAGGTTGCGCTGGCGCCCTCGGCGAGTGGCATACCCGTGACGCTACCCACCGAGAGGTTCTTTTCAACAGAAGCTCCGACAACGGACGTGGTCAACAGATGTAGCAAAACCGGTGACTACGACCGTGTGACGGTCGTAGTCACCGGTGGAGTGTACAATAGGGTGACCGCACCCACCTTCGAGAGTCATAGTAGACTAACGTGGCGACTCGACGAGAGATAAGACTGACCGTTGATCTCGACGATCGACAGCCGGGGATTTCTCGCACAAGGCACTACGTGCTAGTAGGACACCGAGTTCAGGTGCAAGTAAGGCACCTGATACAAGTGCAAGTAGCTTGTTGTAGCAAGCTAGGAAAGCAGTAGGCTGAGGCCTAGGCTAGCCAGCCGAACAGTAAAAATACCTTGTACTTTGTTCATTGTAATGAACTTGTATTTTCCAGCTCTGGTTTCTAGACGTCTCCAAATCTATCTTTCCGCTGCGACCGTGCTCTCCACACACTAAAGTTTAACCTACTGAGAGGACATACTCTCACATGCTGCTTCTGTGCCTTCAACATCCGTTGCCGCACCAAAACCCAAGTGGTGGCAAACCCATCAACAATCTGCTGCACAGCCGAAAGAGATGTTGTAGCAAGGATGGTTGTTCTCAGTGGGTGGTGGCCATAAACCACCTCAAACGGTGTCTTCCCTGTTGATGGTGATACCGCTGAGTTGTAGGCAAACTCTGCCACTCCGAGCTTCTCCTCCCAACCCTCTCCATCCGGTGGGACCATGCTCCACAACAGCTGCTCCAATGTCTGGTTCGTGTGCTCTGTTTGTCCATTGCTCTATCGGTGGTATGTTGTGGTCAGCTGCACCCTCGTGTCTAGCTTCTCCATGAGATCTCTCTGGAACCACGAAGTAAAGCGTGGATCACAATCTAAGACCACCAAATGCGTTACTTCATGCAATTTCATGACATGATTGAGGAGGAGTTGAACTTTCCCAGCAGCCAGATGCTCTTGGAACATGCGATGAAGTGTGCCATCTTGCAAAACCGGTCCACCACCACCAAACACCGTGTTGTTACCCTGCTGCGTCACGGGCAACCCACCGATAAAGTCGAGCGAGACGTATGTCCATGGCCTCTTAGGAAGAGGCAATGGTTGTAGCTCCCCAGGTGGCTTGGTCCTCCGTGCCTTGATGCGTTGGCACATATTGCAACTTCTCACAAACCTCTTGTAGTCAATTGCCATTGACGACCACCAGTATTGACATGCCAAGGCTTTTAGCGTCTTGTGGAAGCCGAAGTGACCCGGGTAGTGGGTATCATGTACCTCCTCTAGTAATGATTGCTTCAAGGATGCATCGTCTTGCACGAAATTTTTTATTCTTGCTCCCTTCGCTAATGTACTCCATTCCATATGCCGTCTTTTAGCGCACCCTCCGTGAACTCCCCGTCCAGGCCATACCCATGCTTGAATAAGCTATGCATGATGGAGATCCCATCAGCACTGAGATGGCATTGAGGCTCAAGTCTAGCCTCCTTAACAGAGGGTCTGCAAGGAGAATTTTGCAAGGAGTATGTTGCAAGATCCTGGTCATGAGAATGCTACAAGGTCCTTCAACATCATGAATCCGAATACACCAGGACCGGAGCGTCACACATTACAGAGGGTCTTGTTCATGAGGCTCATGAATGTTACAAGAGCATTGGTCAACCCAAACGACATCACGAGTTGCTCAAAATGGTCGTACTCTATGTGAAACACCGCCTTCTCCATATCTCGCTTCGCAATCTGGATATGATGGTACCCCGAGCGCAAGTAGTAGTAGTTATTGTTGAAGCATTGCACTCCTCTCAACTAGTCAAATAGCTCCTCGACCCTTGGCAGCGGGTACCGGTTCTTGATTGCTACGTTGTTCAATGCGCGATAGTCCACGCACATCTGTAGCTCCCCTATATTTTTCTTCAGAAAGAGGACCGGTACGTAGGGTGACACCGATGGTCTGATGAAGCCATGTTCCATGAACTCCTCCAACTCCTTCTTTAGCTCCCATAGCTCATTATTGATCATGCGATAAGCAACACACGTCGTTGGAGTTGCTCCTAGAACCAGCTCAATTTTGTGGTCGATGTCCCGCTTCGGTGGTAAACCCTTTGGTAGCTCAGCAAGAAACACATCACCATATCTAACTAACACTCCCTTAACACCTTCTGACAGCTCTGCTGCTGGCGATTTGTGTTTGTCTCCCTCTTGTTACTTGGCATCTACTGCGAACACTTCCACCTCTTCAACTGCTTCCTTCCGTCGTACCCACACAAGGTACACTTGGTCCCCCTTTCGTTGAAAGGGCTTTGGTTGCACGTAACTTAACTGTGACACCTTGCCTACCTTGGAGTCCTTCTTCTTAGCCCATAGCGGCAAAACTATATGATCTCTACATTTCTTCACTTTCACCTGGCTACACAGCCAATCCACAACAAGATTACACCGGTAAAGCCAGTCATGCCCCAAAATGGCGTTGAAGGCATCGATCAGGCACGTGCACAAGTTTACCTTGCACGACAGCTTGCCCTGACGGACCCTGAAAGGCTTTAGAGGCAATCCGCATTCCATCTCTCCTTGTACCATCTTGGCCTTTGTTAGTTTTTTAGATAGCCGTACAAGCTCCAGCCTTTCTGCGAGCTCGTCGTTGAAGAATGAGTAAGACGCGTTGCAACCAAACAATGCCGACGAGTCTGGTACCACTCGTTGTCCGCAGATGAGGCCGATGAAATTTTGGCTTCTAGGAGGATTCCTATGACACTTTGTTAACACGAATGTGAGAGTGTGTGCTCTCTGGAGATCAAGCCTTAGTGTGTGGAGAGCACAGTTGCAGTGGAAAGATAGACTTGGAGAAGTCTAGAAGCCAGAAACTGGAAGTGACAAGTTAACTTCAATGAGCAGAGTACCTGGTATTTATACCGTTTTGCCGGCTGGTTCTAGCCCTTGCCTACTGCTCTCCTAGCTTGCTACAACAAGCTACTTGTACATGAACCCGGTGCTCTCCTTGCACCTGATCCCTGTGCTTTACTTGCAGCTCATGACTAGTGCAAGAAATGCTCGGCCGCCGATTGTCCAGATCGACGGTCTGCCTAGTCCCTCAGCGGACCGCCGTGTTAGCTCGACGCCTCTCGATGGTGGGTGTGGTCGTTGTGTGTCACACGCCACCATTGACCGCGTTCGTTGTCGAGGGCTCGCCTCTGAATCAACCCCTTGGCGGATAGTGTGATGTATACGCTATGCACCACGTGGGGAAAGTCACCCTCGTGTGGCGTGTATGGAACGCCACGTAAAGGTGCAAACAAAACACGCCCCTGGTGTGTGGAGCACGCGCTCGCTCACTCGCTCCTTCTCGCGTCCTCGTGTCCTCGCATCTTCGTGGCATCGCGGTCGAGCGAAGTGAAGCGAGTGCGATTTCCAAAAACCAGAAAAAGACCCACGTGCCCCCGAAACTTGGACAAGGCCCTGAGTATGCTAGAAAAATAAGGCACCTTGTTACATTCACCCCCGCGTCGGAGGCACGATGTCTTGGCGTGCCTGAGATACTCGTCAAGAACAGTGCTAATACCTCCGACATTGAAGTTGGCCTCTGGCTCCGAAGAGCTGTGCTCTACTGGGTACCCCTTCCATTGCACCAGAAACTCACACCGACGTCCCCTCTGGCGGTCTACTGGAATCTTCTCCACCCCAAACCCTTATGCGGAATAGCTCCCACATGTTGGGTAACGTCCTATCTGCGCAAACATCTTGAATCAATCAAAATGCCTAGGATGAAGACGTTAATCCAAAATCTGTGTTTGGAAAAGTGTTAAGAAATCTTCAGCAAGATCTACGGTCAAGGATAGATGCCCCTCTCGCTGCCAGGACACTAAATCTTCATGGCTGCGCATGAGCGAGGCTTGATGAGCGACGCGGCTAAACTTATTGCCAAAAGGACGCCCGAAAAAATAAGAATCATGTCCATCAAAGTTGGACAGCGTGAAGTGCTACTTTGAAGTAGAACTGGTTTCTCTCCCACTGGTTTGAACCGTTTGTCTCATATTCGAGGAATGAAGAAAAAATCATAGTTCAAGTGGGAGAAGTCTAAGACCTATGCGGTGCTCCGCGCCTCTTTTTTTTAAGTGGGCGGCGTCGAACCTCTCCCACAAAAAAAAAATTGTTGTGGGCGCTACTTAGAAAAATGTACCTACGCGGTAATGAGGCGAGCGGCACCGCCGGATCTGGAAGCCAAAGCCAACTTTTCAAAAAGAAATTCAAGCGGTAATGTAGCACCGGGAATGGAGCCCGCATCCCTCGGCATGCGGAACGGGAAGTCGACGGCGACGTGTTTTTGCGAGGCCGTCAACTTATCGGAGGGCCTCGCGGAGGGTCGTCATGCGTCTCTCCGCAACGCCCTCTGTTTGATAAATGTATGGATACAATTCTGGTTTCGCTACCGATCCTGACAATTGTAGCGACAAAATTGTCGTGGAGGAGGTCGACGGGACACCCTCCATAACAAATACATCCACGAAACACGCATGATACATTTGTAGTGTGCCGAACCAGAAATCAGTAAGACCCTTACTGATTTCTGGTTCTGCCACGTCATTGGCGGTAGATACAAGATACAAAAAAAGGTCGCGGAACACCGCACTAGTTTCAAAATCAAGTTCCATTCGTAGGTTCAGGGCCATAGACCAGAGTGTGGACCACCGCCTTGATGCTTATGATGTAGTGGAAGGCCGGATGCTGTAGTGAGGAATTTTGTTTGTAGAAAACGAATCCCCACTAGTCCATTCCCATCCACGGCAGGCGTTCCATGAAAGCAACGCTGAAGTAAGCGATGTGCGACACGAAAAACTTGGACAAAGAGGACGGCTTCTTCGCACGATGAATCGTTACAAACGGAGACTTTTCGCCGACCGCTGCAGAATCTCGCAGAAAGCGGAAGGCAGATGCGTCCAAGCCGGCACTTGAAAAGCAGCCGCCACACTGATGAGAAGTTTCTGTGCTGGCTGCAATGTGGTCTGCGTAGGGAGCCATGTGACCTACCGCGTTTCCAACTCTCTTCGTTCATGTCCGGGAATTGGCCTCGTCGCCCTCTCCCAGGGATGGCAGGGGGACTACCGAATCCGTAGGACAGCGCGCTGTAGGACGACTGGCAAAGCCGGTGTGCGGGGTAAGCCGTGCGAGGGAGAGGAGAGGGCCTATCCTCTCCCTCGTACGGCTTCCCCTGGACGTCGGCTTGGCCAGTCGAAGCCAATCAGTGGCAGACGGAAGATATCTTTGACGAGTTGTGAACCCTTCGCGATGGCCTGTGAGGATGTTCTGTTTCAGCCTCGAAAAAGAGCGGCCACGGCCAACCCGCGGTTTCAGTCCGGTACGTGGGTGGCCCCGCACCGGCTTCCCGTGCTTCCCTCACGGCACGGAAGGATTGGGAGAGCAGCTACACCATCACTTCATT
The DNA here is from genome assembly GCA_023375785.1 of Penium margaritaceum. NCBI lineage: Eukaryota > Viridiplantae > Streptophyta > Zygnematophyceae > Desmidiales > Peniaceae > Penium > Penium margaritaceum. Next base: position 95,261 of record SZWC01000625.1, on the reverse strand, counting down.
TAATGAAGTGAGTGAGGCTAATCCCCCCCCCCCCCCCCCCCCCCTCTTTCGCCCCTCGCCTGCTTCCCCCCCTCGTTGGTAGCACGGTGCTACGTACACGTCGGTGCTTCTAGCACCGACGCCATTGGAAAACCACTTCTTCGTACGCCATTTTGCATGCTCCCCTCGATTCGTTTGAACGCACTGTCGTGGAAGGCCCCTTTTCTTCCACACGCGACGCGACACGGTCATTCTCGTACGTTCCGAACCAGCTTTTATCTGCACGGCGCGACTCTCTCCTCTCATGCTCAGCCCGGCGGCCTTGGCTCCGGGCTGAATTCCTCCGTCAAACCTCAAGTCGTGCGTGCAGTATGCGCCTCACGGCACAGCGGACCGTCGTTTGTTCTCAAGACACTAGACCGGTGCAACTTGACTCGTCTGGAAGCGCGTAGAGCGTGGTGCGCCTGGAGGCGATTTTTTTGGGGAGAAGAGAAGAAATTCGAGTCTCTAGGTAGAGGGACAGGGAGAGGCGTCTCCAACAATGCCTCACAAGCGGATGTCAGGCACCGACGCGGGAGCGCAAACTCCGCGGCGCGTTGAATCCACCTTGCACGACACTGTGCGTGGCGCGGAGACCGCGCTGGGCAAATGGTGCGCAGCGGCCACTGGCGAGGACGGCAAAGCCGCGGCGCTGCGGGAGAGGAGGCGCGCCAAGGCTGATGAGCTCATCGAGCGGCTGAGGCTCGAGCCCTCTCCTTCCTCTCCTCGATCTTCCCTATGTCCCCTTGCCAGTCTCGAATCACAGGCTTCCCTCTCCGATGTACCCTCGCCACTTTCCTTTCACCTTCCTCGAGGAGCTCTGAAGAGTCCAAGGGTAGTCCGCACGCCGCGCTCCTCCCTTTCACCGCACCTCAGCTTGGGACCCACTGCAGAAGAAATGGTTTCCGGATGGCGCGGTCCGGAAGGAAGGCGCTTCGGGCGGCACAAATCCGAACAGATCATTCGTACCGGCTCCGTCGTCGCCCGAGCTTTCCACTCACCGCGCACGATTCTGGACATCTCCCCCTCCTCCTCCTCCTCCTCCTCCTCCTCCTCCTACTGCTTCTACCTCCAACCACCCCAGCACCCTCTTTCCATTTTCTCCCCTCTCGCCTCCCATCCAAGCCTCGACAGCCAGCCTCATAGCTCTTCCCTCTCGCACTCATCCGCCTCTCCTCGTTTGGGTTTGCACTCGCCAAGACTCCTTCCACGCGGCTTGGGCTCCACTGCGACCAAATCTGGATCGTCCGCTTCTCCCCCTTCTCCCTCCCCTTGGGGCGCCCCGGACGGCCAAGGCCCTCGGGCGCCTGACGCCCCTCCTGCTGGCTGGAGCGCAGTAAGCTCTGGAGTAAGGCCATCGAGGCCATCGGGGCGCTCGGCAATGTCACGAGCCTCCACTGCGAATGATGAGTTGCCATCTCCAGGGGTTGCTGATGGCGGCACCGGCAACCCTTCCAGCTACCCCAACCGGCCTCCCAAACTCGCTGCCGTGCCTGCACGGCAACCATCTTCCTCCAAGGGGTCCTCGGATGGTCTTCCCTCTCCCAGTGCGTTGTCAGAAGGAGTGCCAAGGCCATGCGGCTCCCCTCACCCTCAGTTTCCCNTCCTCCTCCTCCTCCTCCTCTTCCTCCTCCTCCTCCTCCTACTGCTTCTACCTTCAACCACCCCAGCACTCTCTTTCCATTTTGTCCCCTCTCACCTCCCATCCAAGCCTCGACAGCCAGCCTCATAGCTCTTACCTCTCACACTCATCCGCCTCTCCGCGTTCGGGTTTGCACTCCCCAAGCCTCCTTCCACGCGGCTTGGGCTCCACTGCGACCAAATCCGGATCGCCCGCGTCTCCCCCTTCTCCCTCCCCTTGGGGCGCCCCGGACGGCCGAGGCCCTCGGGCGCCTGGAGCCCCTGCTACTGGCTGGAGCGCAGTCAGCTCTGGAGCAAGCCCGTCGAGGCCATCGGAGCGCTCGGCACTGTCAAGCGCCTCGACAGCAAATGGTGAGTTGCCATCTCCAAGGGTTGCTGACGGCAACGGCAACCCTTCCAGCTACCCCAACCGGCCTCCCAAACTCGCCGCCGTGCCTGCACGGCAACCATCTTCCTCCAAGGGGTCCTCGGACGGTCTTCCCTCTCCTGGTGCACTGTCGGAGGGAGTGCCAAGGCCACGCGGCTCCCTTCACCCTCAGTTTCCCCCATCCCTTCCGCTGAGAGAAAATTTCCCTCCCCTCAAGGACGTTACGACCACGTTGAGGTACACAAGTGCACCGTACATCCTAGGGCAATCATGCACGGATGCGATGGCCATAGGGCAACTGCAGGCCATGTCAGGAGGAGCTGGTGGTTCACGCACTTGTATGATCAACACACAAAGGAGGGACGGTCTAGCGTGCAAGGAGGCTGTAAGAAGGCCAGCGAGGGCAGAAATGGGTGGGGACAGTGAGAGCATGAGTGCTGCAACAGGCGATGCCTACACCTTCGGACGTGCCGGTGGGGACGACACTGGCGGCATTGGTGGCGGTGTTGGCGTCAACAGCAATGCTTATGGCAGCGTGGGTGTGAGTGTCCATAAGTGGTCACACAGCAGGCGGAGAGGCATGGTGGCTGCGGTGGCAACAGCACCCGGTGCTCTCCTGGTGGAGTGCCTGAGGGAAAGCAGCACCCTGGTGGGAGAAGTGGAAGAACACAGCACTGTTTACAAAGTTCTCTACAGAGTTCAACGTCTGAGGTCAGAATCTTCTTTCTCTGATTCTGAGGGAGAAGAGAAGGATGAGGAAGGGCATTGTGAGAGGGAGGAGGATGAGGTGGAGCAAGAGGAGAATGAGGAGGAGGAAAGTTCAGTGTGTTGGGGAACCAGCAGCAGTTGGGGTAACAGCACAGACGGAAAACCATTCCTACACAGAGCTAGTGTCCCTGGCCTCCTGATGCCAGCTCACAGCGATTCACCAGGGCCCTCCCTCAAATCATGGGTGCTGAGGCAGAGCACGAAGGACCTTGAGACTGGCCATGTTGAAGAAACAGTGCTTGCACACGGTCGGCTTGTCGTGACTGCAGACGAGTGGGATCCATCGCTAGACGGTAGCAAGTCAGGACCCTTCCCAGCTTCCAGGCAGAGGGAAAGCAACCGCAGGAGGGCCAGCCTGAGTTACCAGCCCAGCACGGATCAAGTGAAGTGCAACGGAGCGTTGCTTACTGTCGAGTCAAGCACCACTCGGACCACAGAGATCCTCCGTGGTCCAAGGAAGGGAGTGGACGGTGGTGCGTACGCCCACGCAAATGTCCAGCGAGTGAGCGCTCCTGATGAGCTGCAAAGCCTTTCCTCACACTCTCAGGTGCGCAGAGGAACTCTGGCTGCTGCAGGAGAGTGTCCAGCGCAAGGCGGGGAAGAAGAAGCTTCAGAGGAGCTTGTCAGATGATGACCGGGAGGATTAGAGGGGAGACGTGGGAGCGTCTCCTTCACTTCTTCTAGATAAGGGTTGGCATAAGTCGTGTGGGTTTTACCATGCCCCCATGTACAATCTGGTAATCCACTATGGCCTTCTGTCTATTTTGCGGGCTGGAAGGTGGATGGTACGTGCGCAAGTCACATCCATAGTGTACAGATGCTACCTCTAGAAGTGTGCCTGTGATGTTTGCGCATTTGAGAGATGGACATTACAGTGTCTCTTGAAAACTTGGTCGCACTTTGTACATAATTGTTGGTGTCCTAATGTTCAACGTTACTGATACATTGTAAACAATTTCTTAACTTCTGTGCTTGTGAGCGCAAGTGCTCCTGCGCAGACTGAAAAACCTGTGTGTCCTTTGAAACAAACATGTTTGAACCATATCTTTCTCTCTCACAGCGCAAGGTGCAACGCTGTATGGACATTTGACCTTGCGAAGAGCATTGTGGGAAGAAGTATTTCAAAACTGAAATTCAAATCCACATGTCTTGGAAGCAAATGCGTTTCGTCATCACCTTGCCACAAGCCATGCACTGTCTGGGCTACTTATTCCATATTACGCCCCATTTGGTAATGTGGGGGTTTGGTTTTTCTGAAAGGATTAAAAATCCGCGCCCCATTTTCCTGGTCCAGCCTACGCCCCTACCTTCTGACTGGTCTGAACATCATTCCCTCAAACACAAAATTTTCAAAACCATTATCTTGAACATTTAGCGTGTGCTTTTACACAAAACCGGGCAGTCCAAAGGTATGCAGCCATGGCCATGCCATTTCTATTCACCAATACCGACTTGGTTACATTTTTTAGCTCTGCGTGCAGGAATGGAAGAGGGAAATGAATCCAAGGGAAAAAGACCATGTGCTCAAACCTTGAAAGGGTTCCTTGTCCATTCAGAATTGGTGCGGCATCTCCCATAGAGGAAAACACGTCCACCTTCACACAATGTATCTGATGTGTTGGGTCTGCCATATCCAAGGGGAATCGACGGAAGAGCTTGCCTGTTCATGTGAGCTATAAGTCAACATCTCTCAGCCGTCGGTTACCCCAATGAGTGGATGGATTTTCTGGTACACAGAAGGATATTCAACCGGTCACTTGGCAGTCCGCCTGCAGGTTGCTCAACGACCAGAGATCAGCGGGCGGCTGATCTCCACTCGCTTAATCCACGGCGTGCAGACAAAAAAATGTCCAGCAATTCATCTCAACCGTCCGTGGCTGAAGCTTCACCTGCCTGACGTTGGCGATCGTGTAGCAATCAAGATGGTCAGCACCGACCAAGAAGCTTGCCACCACCGACGAAAATTCATCCACACAAGCCCCGATTATAAAGTTTAGAAATCACGTAGAATTTCTCTTCAACTGTTTCCTCCAGTCATTATCAGCTGGCCCTTGTTGTTCTCATGTACCCAAAATTCACTGTCTAGTGAGATTCTTGGACTCTGGTTGATTCTGGGTACTGGCTCAGAGCTGATGTTTGAAGTGCACTTCTGACCTCTGAAAGATTGATACTGAATTTCAACATGATTTGATGAGTAGCAGAAACAATCTGAGGTGCCAAATCTCATGACCAGCAAGATTCGTGAAGAAACCATAGCAGCCCGGTCCTTATTCAGGAAAGCAATATCTACATGCTTTTGAACCTTAGCACTAGCTGTCCTTTTTTTTTTCACTTGGATACTTTCTATTGTCCCCTTGGTATGTATTCAGCTCTTTCGAAATGACCCCATGGCTAGTGTCATCACCGTGGTGTCATCCCCGTGGAAGTGCTGAGGGTAATCAATGACTCAGTTATGACCGTTCTGGAAAACTTGAGAGTTTGGCTGGTTTGTCTAGAAAAGTCAGAACGCCTTGTCCCTTTCTCTCGGTCCAGCCTAGATATCTAACTTCTGACTTCTGTGCACATCATGCACTCCCACTTACAGTGTTCAAAACCATTCTTCAACAATTTTTTTGCTTCGTTTTGCACAGAGGTGGTCAGTTTCAAGTCATGCAGTCATGAACATGCCACTTCCATCCATCAATGGTGACTCGGTTCCATCCTTCAACTCTGTGTGTGTTGACACGGAAGAAGGAAATAATTGGGAGGGATACCACATGCACAACCCTTGGAAGGGTGCATTTTCCATTCAAAACCTCCATGGCAACTCCCAGTGAACTCGTGAAAAGAAGAAAGAAAGAAAAAAAAGAAGAAGAAAAAAAAACAAACAACCATTTTTACCTTCATACAATCTATATGATTTATTGAGTAGTCGGATGATTCCAAGGTGCCAAAAATCACTACCATCCAGAGTTGTCCATGAATCATACCAGCCCAGCCCTCATTCACATGAACTATAGCTGCCTGCACTGGAAACTGAGCACTTGCTTCCATTTTGCAAACATGAATACTGTCTAGTGGCCTCTCACAATAAATTGAGCCTTTTTTCCTATCCCCCAGTGGCCTTGTGGCTAGTGTCATCCCCGTGGAAGTGCTGATATTGATCAATGAGTCTGTTACAGACGAATCCTCTCAGGAGTGGAGTTGAGTGGGTGGAAAGTGGAAAGGTCCATGATGTATGCGGAAGCATCAGTGCTACCCTGATGATTCAATGTGACCACAGGAACAGAAATAAGATATCTGTTGGAGGTAAATACGTTTAAAACACTTGCATGTTGAAGGAAGAGCAGAATTGAAGTAAAGATTGAGGAGAAGGGGGAGGGGGGGGGGGGAGTGAATGGAGTGTGAACTACACGGCGGTAAGGTGTGTGTTCAATGTACACTCCTCACCACTCCCTTGCACAGAAAATCACCCTGGGAAGTGGTTCAGGGATAGTAAGCAGGATGAACACTGAAATTCTGGCAGTGTTCTATTTTGTAAAACACTAGCTTAAAATTGTCCACATAAAAGACCCTTTCCTCCCAGCATATCGCAGGACACAAAGTTTCAGCACCAAATTCATCCCAGGCCATTTATGCTCCATCATCCCAAATCCATACAGTTACTGGTCTATGTTAATGACTTCAACATATGGTGAGGATCCTTCTTGTTGTTGATAAAAAAATAATGCTTCTCGGAAATTGCTTGAGAATCTCCCATGAACATAACTTTGTGTACATGGGCTTGGGAAAATTCATTGAAATTACGTCAGGTATGAATGTTGTGACCTCCTTCATGCCAGGTCATTCTGACTGATATATTCATAATTTTCAGAGTGAGCCTGTTTTGTTCATGGTTTCTTTTATGGCTTACTACAGGTTTTTCTGAGTTGACTTGGAGTAGCCAATTTTTGGAGGGGCAGGTGAAACTCTTTCTTAGGGGCACCTTTAACTCTCACTCACTCGACAGGATTACTGTCGATCACAAATGGGGTCGTATTTCTGCATTCATTTTTTGCTTTGAAGTATTACAGATGCAATGAACAAGTTCCCTTTGTCATTCCATATTCCCCGTTGATACATTTCATCTACAAATTCTTTTCACAATAGACTCTTTTATTCACATAAGTGTTGTTTTATCTCTTTGAATTCCTTATAGTTATGTTTTTTGTTCCACTGCTTGGATACATTCCTTCATTTCATTACACGAGTGTCAACGTCCACAAGCCCCCTCTCTTGCAGTCAAAAGGGTTCACGGGGGTGTATTGGGCAGTTTTCTTGGACCTTGGTCGAAAAAAGAAAGAAGTAACTTCATGCACTCATGAATTGTTTTCTCTCTTCATGAAGGAAGCACTCCCCGCTTTGCAGCCCCAATGTAAACAATGAGTTCAGGGGGGGGGGGGGGGGGGGAGGTTGAAGACTTACCGGGGCCCCATTTATAGCTTGGTAACTTAACACCGGTATGTATTGTACACGAATAGGTCCTTGATGGGTGGGCTGAACTTTGAACATCAATCTATATCGATGGATGTCATATATGGATTTTAAACAAGACGTGCTTTGCTCTTGGTGTCTATCAGCTGCACCCACTGGTACACTTCCTAAATACACTTTCACATTTTTGGCGGGAGGGTGTTGACCTTCTGAGCCCCTACCCCCTTTCCTTCCCCCCTCCTGAGGTTGAAATTATGTTGTGAAGGTGCATCAGGCAATGTGTCTAGAGGAGATTCCAATACATGCACAAATGTACTATAACAATTTTGAGTTTTTTTGGCATACGTCTGAAACACTCCTTGCTTCTTTCCCCCTATATATTCATTGTATTTGGGGGGAGAGGG
>SZWC01000625.1:72477-82477 GCA_023375785.1 Penium margaritaceum | reverse complement strand
CCGAGACCGTCGCGCACAAGTCTGTCAGGTGCCACTCGTGTAGCCATGAGCTCAAGTCCTGGAACAGCCGGCAAGGACTCCCCCGCTCACACGCCACCAAGTCGGGGATCTCACTCCTGATGGACTATGGCAGTCTCCACATGGTCTCCTCCGGCAGCTCCTCAAAAGGCCCTCTATACTATCCTCTCTGTATCCGCTCCACCGCTGCACCCTCCTCCCCAGGCTCTCCTGTATGAAGGAGCTGGCGCACATCGTGCCAAGTCTGGAGGTGGCTACAGATGTAAGAGAACGGAGCCAGTGCTGCCTGTGGGACTAGACCTAAGCCGCCGAGCCGGATGGGCAGCTAGGCCTGGCGCTCCGTGTGTGCTACCGCTCGTCTCTCCTGTGGCATCTGTACACCCTCCAACTGGACCAGCCACCGGAGACATACCCCTACGCACTCGTCAAATGCCCAAAGGTGAGAAAGCCACCACTCTGTCGGAGGTGTCAGCCGTGTGAGGTGCTGCAGGCGCTGCATGACACACTCGCGAAGAACCACGAAGGTCGTCTGTGCGTCCGGCAGGTCGGGCAGCGACCCCATCAACGCCTCCACCGCTCCTACGAACACCTCCAACCGCTCCCGACAAAAAGCCTCCATCCCTAATGGCGCCCCCAAAATAACCATGCCCTCCACCACCCTGGTGACCCCCACAAGGCCAGTCGGCATCTGCGCCACAGATGCCGGGACAAAGATCTGGCACTTGTGCGGCTGGACCTCCATCCCAATCGCCGCCAACCCAGCCTGCAACGCCGTGAACCCCGCCTCCAAAACTGCCACCGGACCGATCAGGTAAGTGCCGTCCAAGTATGCCATGACCTGCCCTCCATCTGCCATCGCCGCCTGAGCCGCCTCAAGAGCGCCTTGCTACGTCAGTGCATACAAGAACGGGCCAATCGGGTCCCCCTGGCGAACCCCCCTCTCTGACAGTAGAACCGCCGGCCTAGCTCCTCCTTGGTAGTACAAGTCCGAGGGTTGATAGTAGAAGAGGGCCAGTGCGGGGATGAGGCGAGCAGAGCCCCGATCCCGGATCGCCTAAAAAATCGTCGCGTGCTCAAACTGAGTTATACGCATTCCGGACATCGATACCCAGTAATCCCCAATCCAAACGCGCATCCAACTGCTCCAATATGGTGTGCACAATCGTGTCTGCTCCTACCTATTCCCCCACCGCCTGCTGCACCGGAGCCATCTCCGCCTGCATCTCTCAACGCTCAATAGTGACCATCCACCGTGCTACCAGCCACCACAATGCCTCTCCCACTGCTATGGGCCAAACTCCCCCAGCAGGCTTGGCCAAAGCAATGACCTTGCTCCGTACCATTAATCTCCATGCCGTCGGGTATTGCAGACCTCAACCAATTGCCGCCATAAACTGGGCCAGCAGCGGTTTCAGTCTCTTGTCTCCCACCACCACCTGGCGTAGGTGATGCAGATTCAACCCCGATGGCCCAGCTCCAAAACCGTGGCTACTGTCAAGGAGAGCTCGGCGCACACCGTCGGCGTCCGACGCTCCTGCAGGCCCTAGGCGTGTCGCCTCTGCCACCCAAGCCGGGATCAGCCGCTCTGCCTCCGGATGCTTGGCCCTGAGCTACTTTAGTATAGCTGGGCTAGGGGGGGGCTATGGCTGAGTCCGCCAAGGAGTCACATGCTTTGGACGTACTCCCTCACCAAAAATGTGTCACTGCCCTCTGTAGCTGCTGTCCCTGAATCTCTGCCTCCGAGTGTCGCACTCGTCATGGTGGGGGCGGGCGTCCTGCTGCCCGCGCATGAGCCACTACCTCCTGCCACAACTCCTCCCACTCCCCAGCCTGAAACCTCATCGCTAGGCCTCTGACCCAATCCGCCTCAAACTCCCGCCGGTGCGTAGGGAGTACCCTCAGGGTGAGGCTGGGCATCGCCTTGAGGAGGAGGGGTCCCGTAGCCTCCTCTGGCCGCTCTACGCATCAGAGTAGGGGAAATCCCATCGCCATCCGCACCGCATCCACGGTCCCAACAGGGATCCATGAGATCATGTGCGGGGGAACCATGTCCGGCCCATATAGACGCCCCTAGTCCACCCCCTCTGCCCAACGCCATAGTCGCTCCCACCTCTGTCCCTCCCTCTCTGTAACCCCCTGTTGCTCTCCCCCCCACCGTGTCTGCATGCTGCGGCTGCTGACCCTGTGTGCCCTGGTACTGCTGACGAGTTGGCTGCTACTACTGAGACTGTTGGGCCTGCTGCTGTTGAGACCGCTAGGCCTGCTGTTGCTCCTGTTGTCATGTCTGTTGATGTCGCTGCGGAACCTGCTGCTGATGTTGGGTCTGCTTCTGCTACCTCCGGGCCTATTGTCGCTGGGGATGTAGCTCCTGCGGATCCTGGACTGGTGTCCCCTCCTGTGGGTGTCGGGCTGGTCACTCGCTCCCCTGTGGTGGTCCAGCCCAACCTGGTGGGTCCTGGTGCTGCAAGGGCTCTCCCCACTGCTGGCCTGGTGGCTGTCACCGTTGCTGCTGGATGGCCTCTTGTTGGTGGTTCAGACGCTCTTCCTCTCGCGGTTGCTCCGCTGCCATTGCCGTGCCGCCACCGCCAACTCCGTGCCCGACCGGGATCCCACGTCGTGAGCGACCATCGCTCCTGTGTGTCGACTGATCCTGGACCACCACACCCTGTGTACTCCGAGTTGTCATCATGGTATCCTCACGCGTCTGTAGAGGACTCCTGCCAGCCTCTAAGGGAGGTAACACCAAAAGGGGTTGTCCCAGGGACTGCGGCTGTAGTCCCCTACCGGCATCCTCCCGACCCCCATCCAACTGATGCTCCTATCCCATCGGTGCCTCGGCTCCACCGACTCCTGTGCCTGACCTAGCCTAGCCCACACATGGTCCGACCACCTCACGGGCCGGAGCTGGCTGGGGGGGTCGGATATCTGTCACCTCATGTCCCCCTCGTGCTACCCCAGGACTTCGTCTGTGGTGTCTGACGCAAGGGATCAGTACTCACTCTCGTGGCTCTCCTTGTGCCGTACTCCTCATCTGCAGTCTGGAGAAATCAGTGGCGGAGGAACTCCTCCACCACAGTGCGTGTCTGCTCCTCCTCTCTTGGACTGGCCTCCCCCCGTGCTCCGACGGCTGGTGCGGGTATCGCGATGGGGACCGGTGTGCCACCTGTCCTCCCTTGAGCCTCAGCCGGATCCCCAGCTCCCATCTCGCGCTCCTGGGATACCTCACCCCCACCCCCATCCACACCCCCACCCCCTGGGCTAGTACCCTCACTCCCGGTGGGGGCTCCCTCCATCGCCCCTGTCAATGGCCGAAGGGCGGGCGACACGGCTGCAACCATGAATACACGCTCTCGCTGACGCTGGTGGCGCCGTCCTCGCCGGGATGCCCCAGTACGCCGGCAGGTCCCTCGTGCTCCAAAAAGTCCCCTTGTGCTAGTATCTGAGGCAGGTCGCGGACCTTGGCCAATGATGCCCCCACTTCTCACCCACACCGACGTGATCTCCATCATTGGGTCCACCCCCTCCTGCACCTGGTCCCCCTGAGACTCCTGACCCTCCCCCCCCCCCCCCCCCCCCCCCCCCCCCCCCGTGTCCGAGGTTGGGGTGACTCCCCATCACAGCTATCCTCACGTCTCCTACAGCTCGAGCGACCTGCCCAGAGCCACCCCCCGATGCGGCATCCCTCATCCTCTCTACATCCTCCTTTGGGGTCATCTCTATCTCACCCTGCGCTCAAGGGGTGAACGCATCTCTCACCCCAAGCGCAGCCTTACGTAGGGAAAGGTCCATCGCCAGGGTCGCCTACCGTGCTGCGAGTAAACCGGCCTGGGACCCTAGGTCCACCACCTGCTGCTGTAGACCCTGAATGGCCCCCTGCTGGAGCGCTCGCTCACGTCCTAAGAACTGCTCCTGTAGGGTCACCCCCTCTTGCAACTGCCTGATCTCTATCGCGAGGTCCTCCATCCGCGGGTCATATGCCTGGCGTGATGCTCTACAGCTGCGACCTCACGACGAAGGGCCTCTATCTCGGAACGGGACTAAGAGAGGTCTGCAAGGTATCATCCTATCTGCTCGTCATAGCGAAGGAATAATCCCCACAAACGCTCCCTCGTGTCCTCTTGTACTGCCGCACACACTGTCTGAACCTCCCGTCGCAACCTGGCCAGGGAGTCATCTCGTCCTCGTCGCTCCGATCCCCTCTCTGCCCTCTGTCCCGTGGTCTCCCCTATACCCGGACTCTCCATCCACTGGTCCGCTACCACCTCCGTTGTCCCACTGCCCCCTTGAGGGCCGGTCCATCACATGCCCATAGGCATCTCCGCCGTCTCTGGTCTCACTCGAGGCCTCTCCTGTACTCCGGACTCCATGGTCGAAACACCCTCCTGGTCGAGACACCGTGTCTCTCGCTTGCTCTCTGTTCTCGATGCGCCCTCCACTCCTTCGTTCTCCATGCCTTGACTCCTCCAACTTACCTTTTCTGGGTGTGCCTCCATGCTCATCATGGGATCACCCGTCCCCTCTTTGCTCTCGTGCTCTGACTGTCACCTCTCCTCTACCGTTTCCAGTGGCGCTTTCTGTCACGCCTCATTGGCTTTCCACCGTCTCTCCATCTCCTGCTCCGCTGCTCGGATTTCTGCCAGCTTCTTTTCCCAGCTCCGTGGCCCTTTCACATTCGTCTTGCATCTACTGCGGGCTGGTCGTAGTGGAGGTTTCGGTTGTTCAAGCCCCTTGAATTCGACTGTAGGATCTTCCACCCACAGGGTTGTGGGTGGTTAGAGAGGGGTTTCTTCCATTGGTGGCGATGGCGATGAGGGCAGGATCATACGGGTTCCCTGAAACGAGTTGATGTGCTCCAGGTAATTACTTTATGGGTTTTTAGGTAGGAATATTGGGGCCAATGGGGCTGTTCTTGCTGAAGGAGGATGTTCGGGTGTTACCTGGTACCCAGGGTATTCCAGAAATTCCCACTTTGCGTATTTCAAGAAACCCCCTCCCCCGGGTGGGTGTTTCGGAAAATCCTGGGCCCCCTTTCGCGAGGAGAGGGGACTCCTCTCACGGAAGCAAGAGGGTGTTGGCACTAGTGGATGTGGAGGCACCCTCAAGGATGCCTAGCTCTTGCTGAAGCACGCTACCAGTGTTTGGGGCAGCTAAGGGACACCAATGGTGAAGGGTGTAGAGCAGAAGGATCACAGATGTGAGTGGGCAGAACACGTCGCATTCAGTAGAACTGAATTGAAACACGTTTTGTTACTTAGCATAGTGAAATTACATCAGATCCTTATAGCCTGTGATATAAAATTTCTAACACATCCAAGCATGCCCAAATCGGAGCAGTAGAGCCCCTGCTACGGCCGTCGAAGTAACCCTTGGTGGAGCCGCCCACCTTGCCTTGCACGCTAGGCAACATGAGGCGCTTCGGCGATGACCTGTCGAAGCGCCTTTCCTCGCCCAGAAGTCAAGGAGAAGTTCACCCTGGTCAAGGAGAACTCTCTGGTTGCTTCCTTTATGACCCTGTTGTATTTGGAGCTCGTTGGTGACGATCTCGGATCACTGGTGGTGGATTATCCCGCCATCCATGGCGGGTACCAGATTCCACCCACCCAACACCCGAACTTTGGGCTAGGCTAACTTTCTGAATACTCACTCAAATCGAGCGATTCAAAGCTCGATCCTGCATAGAAAAATCCAAGGAATCCAAATCTAATTTCAGATCAGTGTTCTACCACTCCTCAGTGGTCTAACCAGGGAGTGTGATCAACAGCACTCATGGCAAGGGGCACACCATGTCAACAATCTCCCCCTTGCACCACAGCCGTGATTCCCTGTCCTTGGAACCTGTAGCATTTCAAACCTCACAGTGCAGACCAAGCTCCATGCAGCTCGCGTCGTGCCTTTCCTTGGGCTGTGCCTTGGTCATGGCATCGGCAAGCACTCGCTTAGTGCCACAATGCACAATAGCTGCATCTCCCTTCGTCACCAAGTCCCGCACGTAGTGATGACGGATCTCGATGTGCTTGGTCCTCTTGTGCAGCACTGGATTCTGGGTGAGGCTGATGGCACTCATGTTGTCAATGTTGAGTACCGTCAGCTTCCTTTGCGGCACGCCGATCTCCTTTAGCAGCCGCCTCAGCCACACCACCTCCTTTGCAGCTTCCACGAGCGCAATGTACTCCGCTTTGGTGCTGGACAGCGCCACGTAGTCCTGCTTCCTGCTTGCCCATGAAACTGCTGGACCACCAAGTACAAACACGTACCCCGACGTTGATTTTCTGTCATCCACATCACCAGCCCAGTCGGCATCGGAGTAGCTGACCAACGCGAGGGAGTCGTCACGTGCTCCCCCTCCAAATACGAGTCGTGACTGTTTTGTCGCCTTCAGATAGCGGAGGATCCGCTTCACCGCTTGCTAATGCAGCGGCCCGGGGTCAGCAACGTGGCGGCTCACTTGGCCCTCCGCGAAGGCCAGATTGGGCCGCGTCGCCACCATGGCGTACATGATGCTCCCCACTGCCGACTGGTATGGCACACCTGCCATCTCCTCCTTCTCCTCGTCCGTGCTCGGGCCCATGCTCGAGCTCAGCTCACATGTGGTGGTCATTGGTGTACCGATGGGGTTGCATTCCTCCATGTTGTAGCGGCGGAGCACCTCTTGCACCTACTTTGCCTGCCCCATCTCGAGCGTGCATGCCTTGCGGTCCCTCTTGATGGCGACGCCGAGGTAGTACTTGAGCTCGCCCATGTCGGTCATCTGGAACCGACCGCCCAGCTGTCGCTTCAGGTTCACCAACTCCTCCATGTCCGACGACACGAGGATGAGATCATCCACGTAAAGTACCACGATCTGGTGTAACCCCGGCTACTTCCGCACGTACACGCTGTGATCTGCCTCGCAGTGCTTGAAGCTGAGCTCGGCCATGAAGCCGTCTATTTTCAGGTACCACATGAGTGGCGCTTGCTTCAGCCCGTCGAGCGCCTTGCAAAGCCGGCACACCTTCCCCGGCAGCGCGTCCATCCCCTCCGGCACCTCCATGTAGACCTCCTTGTCCAGGTCGCCGTTGAGGAATGTTGTTTTCACGTCCATTTGGTGGACTTCATGGTCGCGCGCCGTCGCCACCAAGAGGATGGAGCGAATGGAGGCAAACTTCGCCACCGGCGCGAAGGTTTCATCGTAGTGTTCACCCTTTCGCTAGGCGTACCCCTTCGCGACCAGACGCGCCTTGTACCGCTCCACCTTCCCCTTCCTGGTGAGCTTCTTCTTGAAGATCCACTTGGAGCCGATGATTCTTGCACCCTCCGGCCTGTCAATCAGCTGCCAAGTGTCGTTCTCTTCATGGGAGGCGAGCTCAGATTTTATAGCTCCCTCACACTCAGCCCCATCCTTCCGCTGCAATGCCTCCTTGACGGTCTCGGGCTCCTCTTGTACAAAGAACGCTCGAGCGAGCCCAGTCCAGATGCCCTCCGCGGCATCGTACCTCTTTGCCGTCCTCCTTACGCGTCCGCTTCTCCGGGGCTGCTGTTATTGAGGCTGCTACTGCTGCTGCCGCTACTGCTGCTGCTACTGCCCCCTTGCGGTGCCACTTGCACCGCTGGCCTGCTCCCCCTCTCTTGGGGACCGTGGAGATCCGGGCTCACTTCCGCCTCTTCGTTCAGCTCCACTACTGCGGGCGCTTCAGACTCGTTGTCCGACTTGGCTGAATGCAAATCAGCCGCTCCCCCATCCCCCGGATGGTTCTCTCCGGTTGGAGCCGATGGGACATCACCCTCTTTTGCGTCCTCCGGTGTCTCCCCCTCAAGGAGTGGCAGCCACTCCCCACGCTTGGAGAGACCTGCGTCCTTGTCCGTCCAACGGCTGGTCTCGTCGAACGTGACGTCGTGACTCTTCACGATCTGCTGCCTCCGCGGGTCGAAGAGCCGGTACGCCTTGCTCCCGCTCTCATACCCGACGAAGATGCACCGGCGAGTCCGCGGGTCCAGCTTGCCCCGTCCCTCCCGTGCCTGCACAACACCATGTGCAACACAGCCGAATATGCGGAGGTGAGCCACGGTTGGCTTCCTCCCGCTCCACACTTCTTGTGGCGTCTTCCACACCTTGGACTCGGTGTCTTTTAGCGGCTTCGTCAGCGTCAGGTTCATGATGTACGCTGCTCTCTGTGCCGCCTCGCCCCAGTACCGTTGCGCAAGGCCGGTATCGCTCAACATGGACCGGACCATGTTGAGGATGGTGCGGTTCGCCCTCTCGGTGACGCCGTTTTACTGCAAAGAATGTGGCGTAGTTTTTTGCCACGCGATCCCCTTGCTCTTCATCCATGCCGAGCAGCCCTCGTACTCACCGCCGTTGTCGCTCCGGAACGCCTTCACCTTCAACTCCGTTTGGCGCTTCACAACCGTCACGAATTCCTGCATGCACGACAAGACATCGATCTTCCTCTTGATGATGTAGAGGTAGACCTTGCGGCTGTGGTCGTCGACGAAGGTGACGAAGTAGCGTGCACCACCAATGGAGGGCTCAAATGGTCCGCACACATCCGTGTGCACCACCTCCAACTTCGTCCATGCACGCGTTCCTTTGCCATCAAATGGCTGCTGTGCCGCCTTGCCCACCACGCATGGCTCGCACACGGCATTCTTGGCTGCATCGAGGCCCTTGACCTCAAGGCCCCACACCACTTCCTTCTTTGCCATGTCCCTCACAGTTGAGGGAGCGATGTGACATAGGCGGCGGTGCCATAGGTCCAGATTTCCTTCATCCTTCATCACGAGGTTGACGGCGTCAGTCCTCACCGTGTCGGCAAGAACCTTGGTACGGAGAAGGTACAGGTCCTCCTCCCTCTTGCCACGTGCAATTACCGAGATTGAGTTAATCGACCCAAAATCGTGCACTCGTAGATCAGTGCACGATTTTGGGTTGGAAGTCCGACTTCGGGGGGCGAAATCGGACTTCGCCCGGCTCTGCGACGTCGCAGGCGGAGCTTCGCCAGCGAAGTCGTCAAACAGTCACAAACCCCTTGAGCGAGGGGTTTGTGACTGTTCGAGGGGGGTTTGCGGGTAGGTTTGGATGGGGGGTCCGAGACTCCCCCTGCGATGGAAGGGAATTTGCTGGGCCCCGCTATCGCGTGGCCCAGCAGATGCCCGCGCAAAAATAAAACCCTAAACCCCCGAATGTAATTCGGGGATGGGTTTGTTCGACGTTTGGGCTTCAAACTAGGGGTTGAACGTGGATTTGCGTGGTGGGAAAAAAATTTGAAAAGGGCGTTTTCGCTCGATCGCGATCGAGCGACGACCATTTTCTGACATCGGCGAAGCCGATGTCAGAACGATCGGACTTCGCCCTCGATATCGGCGAAAGAGGGATCTTCGCTGAAATCGAGGGTGAAGTCAGAAAGAAACTTCCGATGTGGCTTTTTTGGCCGATGCACTCGAACTCGAGTGCATGTTTTTAAGTCAATTAACCCTAAATGCAATTACCTCGCCATCCCCCTCCTTCCGGATGATAGCCTCCTTCTTGCTGAAGAGTACCTCGAGCCCCTTGTCGGTAAGGCGGCTCACTGACAGCAGGTTTGCCCCAAAGTTGGGCATGTGGAGCACGTCGTAGATGGTACACGGAATGGTTTTCCCGTTCACCACTGAATCGATGCGAACATTGCCTTCGCCCGCGGCCAACTCCGTTTTGCCATTTGCGACTGTCATGCGCCGCTCAGTGGCGCCGTAGGTGGCGAACGCCGCCCGGTTGCATTGTGTGTGGCGGCTTGATCCGGAGTCGATCACCGTGACTTCCGGATCTGTCAAGTCGGTAGATTCCCTGGCCATCATGGCTTGGGTGTCCTTCTTCCCGCCCTTCCTGGGCTGGTCCGACTTCTTGTTGGGACAATCGCGTGCGTAGTGGCCCTGTTTGCCACAATTGTAGCACTCCCCCTTGTTGTCACCTCTCTTGGTGCCCTGGTTGGCACCCTTCCCCTTCTTGCCTCCCCCTCCACCTTGAGGG
>SZWC01000625.1:22623-52982 GCA_023375785.1 Penium margaritaceum | reverse complement strand
CGTGCATTGTAGATATGTATATGGAATGCATGTTAATACTAAATAATGTGATGAGAACACACACACACACACACACACACACACACGCACACACACACACACACACACACACACACACACACACTCAAACACGTGTTTAAAAATATGTAAAAAAATGGGAATAGTTTGCTGAAAAGGACAATCGATTGATGAAAGTATGAGGGCAAACACCAATGAAAAATTTCACCAGTGTTTTTATTATTCGACATTTATTGATCTTCTGAAGAAAAAAAAATAAATCAATAACTTTAATATTTATCTGAAAATCGAAAGAATCTACCATATGGTTGATGTGTATTTCCTCCCAGCCCATAATGTTTCTCTGTAACACATTTCCTGGGTATAGAAAGAAATCAAAGGCCAGTAGGTCACAAGCAGAGGCCCGTAGATAAAGAGAAATGTGAGGCCAACTCGTTCGACGGTTGCCAAAGCGCAATTTTACCAAGGCGACAAAACTGCAAAGCGAGGCCGGGGATGCATTGGGGGACTGGAAGGTCGTCTCCGAATCACTGGCCGGTTTTGAAATGTTCACTTCGATTTTTCGGTCAAACTCTGTCAAGAGAAGGACAAAAGGTAACCAAAAGGTAACCAAAAGGTAACCAAGGTTACCTGTCCTCTGTATGAGGCCGAGAAGATTTGCAACCCGGATGACCCCACGGTGGCTATCAAGGGCATGCCATCGGAGTACGGAATGCCCGAAGTTATCCACACTCTAACCCAAGTGCGCCAAGCTGGTAAGCTGAAAGCACCTTTCTTCAAGCTTATGTGTGCACACCGTTTTGTCAATCCCTTGACTGGGATCAGAACGCAAACAATCCTGGGCAAACCTATCGCCCACCCGGAAGATCCAACACTCAAAGATGTTATCCCGCGCTTTAAGATCAACGGGTACAAGAAGTTCGAGGTCACACTCAACTTTTCTGGCATCAACTGCCAGTACTGCGACAATAACCACCACACCTGTTACCACAAGCTGTTTCCGGTCACGAGGTCACACACCTTGACCAACCTTCACACCATTATCGCATTTCATCGCGCGTGTGGTAAGCCTATATTAAGAATCACTTTTCCGACACCCTTGTTGTCCACGACTGACTTTCCTTCCTTTGCCTCTCTCAGAACGACAGATCGGCCAGACCCACTTCTCCATAGTGTGGCGCGGCGATCAAGGCTTCCTTTTCTCCAACATGGGCAAGTTTGTGGAATTTCATGTCTGCAACTATCGTGCCTGCGGCATCTACCACGGACGTTCTTTGGAAGAGCTTCATACACACTCGCACTCAGCTACCCACAAGGCCGCCCGCAGGGCCTACAAGAAGAACCCCTCCCAGGACAAACTTCATGTCAACGTGAACGCAGAGGTGGAGATCCTGCGCTAGACTTTCGGGTTCTAAACGCTCAGACAGGTCTGCTGCACACTCGTCTTTCACCAAGGACAAACCACTACACTTGGTCTTCAACATCTAACATTCCTTCCATGAATGGCAGGTACCTTTCGGCTCCAAATAGCCACAAATGCTCTGCCCAACCCCACTCCACTACTACAGATTTGAAGACTTGAAAGTCCGCGACTTTCAAGTCTTCACTCTGGTGTCTTCCCACAGAAGATCACTCTCGGTCTTTTTTTACTCAGCACAGTCTATCACTTTTGTATTTTCAGCCTACCTACAGCAGCTAAGCAAATGTGCTACATTGTAGTTTCGAGTCAAGTGGATGATTGCTCTTTCGAATGTTACGTACCTGACAAGTCAACTGTCAATAAGCCTTCCATGGCATTTCGTTTTCCAAGTCTTCCTGTTCACTTTCCCTCCCTGCATCTTATCTCCCGGCCTTCTGTCTCTCTATCCAGCCCCCTGCCCCGCTCACACGGACATTATACACAATATGCTCCAATGTTTCAGAACAGACAGCCTGTTCATCATGAGATCCACAAACATCCAGTGAACTTGACTTTTAATCCTTCCTGCCCCATTTACATCATTCACAAACAAAAAGAAATGAATGGGTCAACCCAAAATGGTTTCACGGGCTCTGACTATAGAAACCAGACAAGTTCTGCAACAGTCTCAGAGAGCCTTAACTACACTACCCTTCCCCTTGCAAACACTCAACATTCTTCTCAGACGCAACTCTACCACCCCCACAACAAACCTATGCAACGGGACACAACAAGGACATACAATAAAATCAACAACCATGCAAAGACAGAAACTATCTCTACTATGGATATACTCTCTAACCGAACTGGTCATCACAACTACCGAGCTTCCAGACTTACCAAACAACAAGTCTTCCATCCCTACTACATCCTGTGGGAACTCCCTTTCATCCTCCACGATAAAACTAAAAACACACAACTTTTCCCCTCTACTAATGAAGAAAAATTCTTCTCACGGCACTCCTATGCCTCTAATAAAAACTACCACTTCTACAATCATCAGTTTCGTAATCATCAATCAAAACCCACATTCATGTTTGTTTACTTCCCTCTGTTGTTCTCACCAAAAGGCTTGAAGAAGACATCCAAGATTACGAAAAGGAAGCGGGCCAAAGTCAGATCTCTTCCCAAACCAATGAAGAGAGGCTCCCACCAATCAAACCATCATCAATCCCCCACCACAAACAAAGGACCTTCACAGGGAACGGAATTTTCACTAGCAACCAAAGCACCACCCTCTACACCACACTATGCCGACAGCATCAAAATGAACGACCGTAACCTCTTAGAACAGGCACCTGAGACCATTAATATGGTCAACATGCTCACCCTAGCACTAATCTACAGACCAGACTCATATGAAAATAACACACATAAATGGCAACATCACATGCTTCTGAACGGACTATTTGCAATCACCGTCGTTAGCACGATCTACTGCCCAAACCTCAACACACTGACATACACACTCGTCCAGGCACAAGAACAAAATGTGGAAACTAGTCTGAAAACACCAATCACACCGTCATCTGTCAGTCAGATTTATGCACAAACAGTTTCCCCCCTTGAAGACCACCTTATCACACAATGCGACGTACACGAGACTTGCTCCGCTGTGAAAAGTCACCCCCAACCCAGGACATCGTCTTCCGATACTACTCCCCGATGACTTTCGCCAAGCACAAATAACCGGTCTCGCAAGAAAGACAATATGCACCACACCGGCCCATACACAGGTCATTGCATACCCACTCTACAGCTGACCGATAATCTGGGGCCAAATACCAAAAAATGCACGACAATACGTACTCCCGACATAAGTACAATTTAACCAGACTCTACATCTGCGACCGCACCCAAACCCACTCCGACAACATATGCCGAATTCACACAACATCCAAAACAATCAACAAACGTCACACCCGTACCCCACTTGACCCACGAACAAACCAAAACCTCAAACTTTCCAAAATACACAGATGAACCGAGTTCCATAACACGAGGCAAACCCTCAAAACAGTTACCAGACAACGTTTCACAAAACATATTCTACAACATCCTGTCATGCGATTCCCTAAAAATTCACTGGCCAGCCCTACCTCCTTCACCAAATAAAACAGACGTGTACACAGACGGGGAGGTCTTTTCGGACACATCTCTGCAAAATTCGACACTCAAAAACTCCAACGCCCACGACGACCAAGCCCCCACGTCCGTTGATACACACATCACCACATCCCAAAAATCCCACAAGAAGAAACCAAACAACGAGTCGATCCGTCGCACATCGGACAAAAAACCCAGGAGTAAATTGCCAAACACCAATCAGTCAAAACGAAAGTCTGAGGAACCAGACACACAAGAAAAATCAACCAAAAAGAACAAAGAAAGCTCCGCAAAAGAAACTACCCATCTATCTATCTCCTGCCTCAATATTAACGGCCTCTCTAAAACAAGAAAAACACCCTTCCTAAAAACCTATCTGGTAACCAACTCACCTGCGATTTGTGCACTCATAGACACACATCTGGACACATCAGAAAAATACTCCAAACTTCAACGCACTCTCAAACGAGAGCTCAAATTCAACCTCTCCGAATCAACTCAAACTGGAGGCATCTGTCTCGTATTCAACGAAGGATCAGGACTAACTCACACCAAGTCTACTGTCACTAACCACGACAGAATTCTACAAGAAACCTTCATGTTTCAGGGAAAAACAATAACAATCACGGCCATATACGCCCCACCAAACCTAAAACAAAGAAAACATTTCTGGTCATCACTAACCTCGTTTCTAACAGAAAACAAAACAGACATCCTTACAGGCGATTTCAACACGACCTGTGACCAGCTTGACCGCAATCCACAAGAACTTTCCAAAGACAGCATTGTCTTAAACAACCTCCTAGCAGAACACAACCTCCAAGACAGTTTTCGCACCTTCCACCCCACGCAAAATTTCTTCACCTTTCATTCCGCAGCCCACAAATCCTCATCACGCATTGATCACATTCATCACTCAAACAATCTAACTCATAAAGTCCACAGTTTCCAGCATACGGCCCTAACCCCACAACTCACTGATCACCTTGCAGCCCCGACAATCAACCTTCGTTTCGATACCCAGAATAAAAAAGGCAAAGGTCTCTGGAAGCTAAACATATCTCTACTATACAAACCCCATGGAAAAAACCTCGTACAATCCCTCAGACATAACATCTGGTCCAACTACAAGAAAATCGTCCAAAGAACCTTCAAACAATACAGTGTTGAGGAAAAAAAACGAAGACTTAAAACAGTCCGCGACCTCAACAACAAAATTCTGATCCTACAGCAACAAAAATGACTCTCCCCACATAATCATCTCATTCAATCCACACTGGAAAAACATGAGAACCAACTCAGCAAGTATGTACTTTCAGAGCATAAACACGCATATCAGGTGGCTCAACTAAAACACATAGATGGTCTAGAACAAGCATCGGCCTTCCTGTCCAACCACATCCGGGCCAGGAAAAAAGCGACCACTATCTCAGCACTAAAGGACTCCACAGGTTCCGTCACAACAGATCCAAAGGATATTGCCTCCATCATTATGCAATTTTACCAAAATCTGTTCGCACAGCCAGCCCCCCCACTGGAACCCCCTTTTATGCCGCCACTCAAAAAAAGCCCTGACCACCTGCTTGTCGATTTGGCTAAAACCTCTGTCCACCAAAGAAATAAAAACAAGCATCTCACAAATGGCAAAAAATAAAGCTCCGGGCCCAGATGGAATTCCAGCGGAGTTCTATCAAGCAAACCCAGCAAACGTTGCTGACAACCTTCTAACCGCATTCCAGGCATTCCTAGATAACCCGGAACAACATATCTATGACATGTGACACAGACTCAGTGACATGTCTACTTTTCAAAAAGGGAGACCCCACGGATATACAAAATTACAGACCTATCTCTCTCTTAAACACAGACTACAAAATTTTGGCAAAAACCCTCGCTAACAGACTGTCGACGATCCTTCCCCACGTCATCAACTCCAGCCAAACAGGTTTTGTCCAAGGAAGAAATGTTAAACATACCCTATCCACTATCCTGGACCTTCAACATTGGTCCAACGCTACGAAATCCAAACTCACCTTCCTGCTCGCTGACTTTGAGAAAGCCTATGAAACGCTCCTCAGACCCCATCTCTACACAACCATGAATGACATGGGTTTTCCAACAATATACACAGGCTCGATTCAGGCCACACTGAACCATACTCGGACAAGTTTCCTTCTTAATGGACACCTCTCACCTCAAATTTGTATAGAAACAGGTGTACGACAAGGCTGCCCCATCGTTGCGCTACTTTTTATCATAGCCATGGAACCGCTCAATCAGTACTTTACACAGTGCATTGACAAACCAATCCCAACCTTTGATCAATGTCCCACATTTGGTGCATACGCAGATGACACTACGGTCATGATCAAAGACCATCACAACCTAGCCAAAGCAGAACAAATCCTAGATATCAGCAAAAACCTGACCGTTCTAAAAGCAAACGCTAGAAAAACCATACTCTTTCCCGCCGGTCCTCATACATATGCTCCAACCCCGAGTGTCTACACGGAATCAACTGACCCACAACGGATCCTAGGCATCAACTTGGATCATGATGTACACAACGGATCGATGTGGAATACCATCACCCATAAGATCAAAGACGTTGCTATCCGATGGCGGAATTTCCATTTCAGCCTCCCCACTAAACTCGTTATCATTCGTACATACCTTATCCCAAAATTTCTATACCACTCTGATATAGCACCTCCATCAGCTGCCATACTAGTACAAATTCAGAATATCATTCTAAACTTCCTCTCTGCATCAAAACAAGAAGGACGATTGCGCTTTATTTATAAGAATGTAGCAATCAATCATCCAGACAGCGGAGGTCTGGGAGTTCAATGGCCCACTGTCCTCGTCCAAGCGTAGAGTGCAGTACGAGCATACGACTATTTATCCACGGCCCACCACACATGGAAATGGGTTGCGAGCAACTCCAAATGCTTCTTTAAAAAGGTTCATTTTTTCCTATCCCATCCTGACATTCTAAAATTTAAACAACACCTCTGCCCTAGGTGGACAGACATTCTTAAACAATTCTTGGAAACACAGCCAATCATCACCCCCCCCGACACTCCTAAGACAGGAACTACTGGAGGAATATGTTGCCTTCAACCATTTCCTCCTAAAACCAAATGGAAAACCATTTGGACTCGATAAAAGAGAACACTACTTACTTGAAAAAGAAGTCCAACTCAAACACATCTTCCACGAACAATCCAACAACGAGGAGTTTAGCAAAGAAGCCCTTGCCAAATGTGGCAGCACGATCTGCGAACAAAACGTAATAAAAAGGGTTCTCAACCAAATACCGGCTAGATGGGTGGACATAATCCTACACAACAAATAAGACCAATCCAAAAATCACAAATACTGGTGCATCACATCCTACACCAAAGCTCTACCAGAAATTATTTATCTTTTGAAACCTCGAGCAGATGGTTACATCGCTGTTGCATTCGCAGTCAGCCCAACCCTAGAAATTGTACTAACCACCCTCCCTGCAACACCCATCCATGACCTAAGCATCTGGACCCCAGTACATACGGAGGGCAACACTTTCATTGGATGCTGCAACAACACAACCATCCCATCATGGAGACTTTCCATCTCAAGAAAACCGAGACTAAACGAAGTCTACAACATCCTAATCAAAACCCATATCAAACCAGTCAACTAACCTGACAAGTGGTTTGAAGAAGAGGCCCCAATTTTCCAAATCACCACACTAAAGTCCATCCTTGACGCGCCTCTGCTAACACCAAAACAACAAGACACCACCGCAAAGATTCTTTTGAAAAGTATACAAGTACGCTTCAGACCTCGGTTTTTCCCACCACCCTCTGTAGTACTCTGCCCCTTGTGTCACACTTTTGAAGAAACCATCTCACATGCCTTCGAACAATGCCCGAAAATCTGGCACATCTCGGAGAAACTACAACAAAGTTTTCACCTAATCTTTGGAAGACTCATGCACACCAACTTCATTTTCCATGATCACCACTTGCTCTTCCATTGGTGGCAAGCACTACAAGTAATAACTTTCCGGGAAATATGGACCTACAGATGCCAGATCTCGCTTGGAACCAAAAAGGCACTTGGAAACACGACAACTCTACTTGCCAGAAATATCATCAAGGTTTTTGAAGAACAGATAAATCTCCACATCTTACCACTACATCAAAGACGTGACCACAAATCAACAAACATCGTCATACATCAGCTTACCCGCCTATCCCACACATGTAACATTGAAAAAACTTTACAACCACCATACTTTGCCCTACACCCATTGCTGAAAAATATCTGGCTGAACAAATCTACCACCTCGGGGGGACGAGTACATCAAATTCTAGTGTAAAAACTAGGTTTGATCCCCCAAACCACAGGGTTACGACCCGTGGTGAAGGTACTCTTAGGGGTGAGGGTTAGTGGGTGAGACTCCCACATCACCCATGGCGGATTTGCGTCCGACGTGGGTACCTAAACTGGTGTGACTTGTCACATAAGGCACAGTCTCTTGACTGAAAGCCTTCGCCAGAGAGGCCTTATTTTTAAGACCTCAAGGGTGCAGCATAGGTTCCCTCACCTCTAAGGCTGTCTAAGCCACACACAAAAAAAAAAAACAAGAGGCAGTTGTTGCACGCAAAGCGTGCATAGGGTTACATAGCAACCGAGCAAAAGTATTCATATTGGTATCTCTTAAGAGGCTCAATAATTGCCCGCAATCTGGACCACATAATGGAAGGTTTGCCATGAGAATTGATTTCATCCATGGAAACCAAAACTGGTTGTAAATGGACTGCCAAACTGTCACCCGCATTCGTTCAAACTAATTTTTTTTTTCGCCCATTGTGTATGGTTTGGGCAAACTCTTCCTAAATGACATCAAGCTACGGTAGATTCTTTCCAACCTGTATGGATGTAAAAGCGAAAAAAAAACAACCAAAAAGTGAAAGAATGCGCTTGACAGTATAGTATTATGTACAACAATTCACCAACATATTGAAGAAGAACCTCAAAAGGTATTTCGTCTCTTTTCTTATGAGTATGGTTTTATCTAATGATTCATTTATTTAACTGAGATTAATTCATTCTTGTATTTTGAAAATTCTAGTTTCACACCTCTATTATAAACTTCACTAAATAAAACATGATCTTTGACAAATTTGGATGAATCTTGAATGCTTCCTTATGTTTTTTTAATATGACTTAATTATAGTCATAATGTAATTTATTTACCTTATTTTATGAAGGTGGTTGAATGTATTTTCTTTCAATTGCATTTTGACCATGTTTGAAGCCGGGTTCACGAGTCTCAAGAGTTTAGCATGACGACCAGTTCCGTGAAGCAGGACAGGGCGAGGCCAAGGGGGAGCGACATAGAGGGAAAACAAAAATATTAAATTCCGCTCGCCAATGGAGTGGAGTGCCTAAACATACAGTCCTTGCCCTTTTATCCTAGCGTCGGACTGCTCATTCCGTACTATCCTGGGTCTGTCCGGAAATGTAGGTCGATGTCCGTGATTTTTTTCTGCTGGGTCGACCTCGCCTGTGAGTCCGCGGACGTGGGGGGGCATACAGTCCGACTGATTCTTGCACCCTGATTGGTGGATATGTCAGAAAAATGACCGATCCACCAATCACGATTTTCTTG
The DNA here is from genome assembly GCA_023375785.1 of Penium margaritaceum. NCBI lineage: Eukaryota > Viridiplantae > Streptophyta > Zygnematophyceae > Desmidiales > Peniaceae > Penium > Penium margaritaceum. The sequence continues at coordinate 43,734 of SZWC01000625.1, read as the reverse complement.
AAGCATCTTTTGGCCACGAACCGATTGTAATAGGTTACTATGTAACCCAAAAAGGTTTGAAATGTTCACGAGCCTCCATTCCACAGCATGCCAGGCAGCTGTCAACTGTCGGCGGTTTTGGGTGCCCACGCAGTACTTTGAGGTTTGTCAATTTGTGTATTTTCAAATCGATTTGCTGTAGAATGTTTCAGGCATTTGCATTGCTGCCTCTCGCCTGACGAGATGGGCTTCACGCCGAGTGGCGGAGGAAGGCGGTGGTGAAAGCTGCTCGGAATCAAGGTCTTTGAAAATTGGGCATAGTGCGACATGCAAAACATCCACAATGGCGCTGACGTAATGCGAGACGAGCCCGTAAGAACAGGACCTTGTCTCCCGACCGCATCAAAATATCGCGAAAAGTGAAAAGGTGATTGCGTCCAAGCCGGCACCGCAAAAACAGCCGACACAAACAGCAAAAGCGATGCCACGTGCGGGTTGCAATGCAGCGAGTGCAGCAGCATCTGTTGACCGACTGCGTTACACACCTCGCCAACCTCGTTCTCCATACAAGGTATGACGCCCGGTGTGGTCGGCCCGGTCACCCTCTTCTCTTCCCCCCTGACCCTCGCCCGCACCCTGGCTCTTCCGCTCGAGGCCACTGCGATGCACGACTGGCCGTATGTGCCGTCATCGATCTGATCTGTCCCTGCTGAGTTACGCGGCAGGAATGGCGGCGGCAAAATGACTCTGGCAAGGTGTAGACCCTGGACGGGCGAAGGGGTCTCGCAAAAATGGAGTGACCACTGCAAACTCACCATGATATGCAGATCGAGCGCGCGGACCCCTCTATTTGATCTTTAAAATCTCCAGGGCTCTGCGGGAGGCGGCAGGGCAGTTGTAGTATGGCTAAAGATGAGTCTCAAAGGTAGTCCCTTTCAGATCGGTTTCAAATCGTGACCTAGTCATTCTGGGTTGTCGATCCAGACCGCATGCCTGCCGCAGATTTGCCGCGGTCTATTTCCCGCGGAGTTTGCACTTTCAAACGCTGCAGACCTCTCAGCTGGTGGCCTCTCTGCTGGGCTCTGCGATGTCACAAATTGCGACGGGATGTCCGCTGAGCTTGTGTCAAGGCAACTCTCTGGCGTTAATGGATCAAGGCCAGATTCGTCATGGCCGCGCGCCTCGTTCGTTGCGCCACGCGTGTTGTGCTTTCTGCTGGGCGGCCGGGCCGGCTTACCGATCATCCTGTCTTGCTTCCCTCGCGGTCAAGAAAGCCTGGGAGAGGATAGAAGCTGGACCACAGCCTTGTCGCCCCCCGGGGGGGGGGAGGGATGCTCCCCTATCCCCCGCTACCCCTCCTCCCATCGCTGGCGGCACTGCGACCGCTGAGGAGCTACTGCTATTGAGAGGCTACTTATGCTTTTCATGCTCCAAACGAAAGTCTCGGTGGCTTGAACGTTCTCCAACGTCACAAACGAAGACTCGGCGTTCCGATCGTCTTGTCCTGACGTTCTCCAACATCACAACCGTGATAGTAGCACGGTGCTTCTGGCTGCACGCTGCGCATCCCTCCTTTTCTGCTGCTCGGCCCGCAAGCCTTGGCTGGTTGACACCACTCCCTCGCCAACCCGCACGTAGGCGTGCCTGCGTGCAATACGCGCGCCTCATTGCACAGCGCACCGCCGTTTCTTTCTCCAGGCACCTGAGCTGCGCCGCCTGCGTCTTCTGTACGCGCGTGGATTGAGGCGCGCTCACAGGCGCTTGTGATTTAGCCTCGGTGGGAGCGAGAGGGGAAGGCTTTGCACCTCAACTATGCCTCACAGGCTGATGCGGATGTCAGGCAGCGATGCGGGAGCGCAGAATTCGCGGCGCATCGAGTGGACCTTGCACGAAAATGGGCGGGCCGAGGACGCCACGCAGGGCGAAGGGCGCGCCGCAGCCACCGGGGAGGACGGAAAAGCCGCGGCGCTGAGGGAGCGGAGGCGCGCCAAAGCCGGCGAGCTCATTCAACGGCTGAGGCTCGAGCCCTCTCCTTCCTCTCCTCGTTCCTCTCTCTGTCCCCTGCCCAGTATCGGATCACGGCCTTCCTTCTCTGACTTACCCTCGCCCCCTTCCCTTGACGTCCCCCGAGGCGCTCTAAAGAGCCCAAGGGTCGTCCGCACGCCGCGCACTTCCCTTTCGCCGCACCCCAGCCTGGGACCCGCTGCCGGTGGGAGATTTTCTGGATGGCGCAGCCCGGAAGAAAGGCCCATCGGGCGGCGCAAATCCGAACAGAACATTCATACCGGTTCCATTGTCGCCAGAGCCTTCCACTCACAGCGCCCGAGCCTGGACATCTCCTCCTCCTCCTCCTCCTCTTCGTCCTCCTCCTCCTACTGCTTCCACCTTTCGTCACCCCGGCACTCTCTTTCCCTTTCTTCCCCTCTCGCCTCCCATCCAAGCCTCGACAGCCAGCCTCACAGCTCTTTCCTCTCACACTCATCCGCCTCCCCTCCTTCAGGCTTGCAGTCCCCTAGCCACCACCATCCACGCGGCTCGGGCTCCCCTATATCCAAATCCGGATCGCCTGTGTCCCCCCCTTCGCCCTCCACCTGGGACGCCCCGGACGGACGATGCTCTCCGGCGCCTGGAGCCCCTGCTGGCTGGAGCGCAGGCATCTCAGCCGTAAGCCTGTCGAGGCAGTCGAGGCGCTCGGCACTGTCAAGCGCCTTGATAGCGAACGGTTCGTTGCCATCTCCAAGGGTTGCTGGCGATGACAGCCCCACTGGCTGCTCTGACCGGCCTCCCAAACTCGCCGCCATGCCTGCACGGCGGCCATCTTCCTCCAAGGGGTCCTCTGAGGGTCTTCCCTCTCCCGGTGCGTTGTCGGAAGGAATGCCGAGGCCATGCGGCTCCCCTCACGCTCAGTTTCCCCCATCCCTGGCGCTGAGAGATGATGTCGCAACAGGCGGTCTCGACGGAGCAGTCGCTGTCCGAAAGCAGCTCTCGAGTTGCCGAGAGCAATACATCCGCGGCGGGCAACCATGCACTCATGAGATGGCCCCAGGGCAGCTGCAGGCTACATCAGGAGTAGCTGGGTGTGAACGCGCTTCGCTGATCAAAACACAAAAGAGGGACGTGCGAGAGATCATTCATCGTACGAGGAGGTCGGCAAGGGCAGAGGTGGGTGGGAACGGTCAAAGCACTGGCTCCTCCGCGACAGCTGGAGGTGATGCCTACTCCTTCGGATTTGACGGCGGTGACAACATTGGCGGCATTGGTGGTGGCGGTGGCGTCAACAGCAATGCTTATGGCAGCGTGGGTGTGAGTGTCCATGAGTGGTCACACAGCAGGGGGAGAGGCACGGTAGCAACGGTGGCAACATCTCCTGGTGCTTTGCTGCTGGAGTGCCTGAGGGAAAGCAGCACCCTGGTGGGAGAAGTGGAAGAACACAGCACTGTTTACAAAGTTCTCTACAGAGTTCAACGTCTGAGGTCAAAATCTTCTTTCTCTGATTCTGAGGGAGAAGAGGAGGATGAGGAAGGGGATTGGTGGGGAGAGGAGGGAAATGGGGAGGAGGATGAGGTGGAAGAGGAAGTTGAGGAGGGGGAGAGTGCAGGTCGCTGGGGGACTGGCAGCAGACGGGGCAACGCACATGGAAAACAATTTCCACACAATACTTGTGTGTATGACCTCCTCTTGCCAGCTCACAGCGAGTCACCACGGCCCTCCATCAAATCCGGGCAACCGGGCCGTCTGTCTCTGGGGAGCGAGGGAGACGGACTCTTCGAGAACTGGGAGAAAGAGACCGATTTACTGCGACACGGCAGCTGCAGCTTGCCGCTTCTCCAGGAACAGTCCACGACGGCTGTACCCAGGAGGATTGCCACCAGGCAGCAGCAGAAACTGGAGCGCAGACTCTCTGAGGAAGATTCTCCAGACTCTGACCAGGGCCTGCGCGGCCGAAAGCCTCTGGTAGGGCCCACTTCTGGCCAGCGATGTCCTCCTATGAAAAATCCTCCCGCTCCTTCTGCTGCACTGAGTCCCACAATGGGATCGGAGCATGAGGGGATGAACATGACCAAGCTTGCCCATGGTGGAGTGGGGGCTGCCCACGCATCTGCTAAGAAGGGAAGGAGAGGATCAGACAGAGGAGGGAGGCAGAGCACAAAGGACCTTGAGACTGGCCAAAGTGAAGAAACAGTGCTTGCACATGGTCGGCTTGTCATGACTGCAGACGAGCGGGATCCATCGCTAGAGGGTAGCAAGTCAGGACCCTTCACGGCTTCCAGACAGAGGGAAAGCAACCGCAGGAGGGCCAGCCTGAGTCACGAGCCCGGGACGGCTAAAGCGACGAGCATCGGAGCGACACCCACTGTTGGGACGAGAACCACTCGCACCGCAGAGATCCTCCGCGGTCCAAGGAAGGGAGAGGACCGTGGTGCGTACGCCCACACAAATGTCCAGCGAGTGAGCGCTCGTGATGAGCCACAAAGACTTTCCTCACATGCTCAAGTGCATCGAAGTACTGTGGCTGCTGCAGGAGAGGGAGTTCAGCGCAAGGCGGGGAAGAAGAAGCTTCAGAGGAGCTTGTCAGATGATGACAGGGAGGACTAGAGAAGAGACGTGGGAACGTCTCCTTGCCTTATTCAGGACAAGGGCTGGGATTGTTCCTGTGGGTTTCACCAAGCCCCTGTGCATGATGCGGTGCTCCGTGATGGGCTTCAGTCCAGTTTACAGATGGGAAGGTGGATGGGATGTGTCTGAGTCACACCTATAGGTTACACATGCTACTTTTAGAACCGTATCCCTGATCTTCGTGCATTTGAGAGGTGGACATTATGTCTCTCGAATGCTATGTCGCACTGTGTACATAATTTTTAGTGACCTACTGTTCCATGTACTGATACATGCTACAACAAGTGCCGTGCCCGTAGGTGCAATTGCAAGTGTGCTGACAGGAAAACCTTGCAATGCTTTGTAACAAATCTGTATGAACCTGTATGATACTTCAAAACACAAGGAGAAATATCGGATGCTTGACCTTGCAAAGAGCATCGTGGACATGATCACTCCATACCTAAGTTTCTCATCCGCACGGCTTTCGAAGAATATTCAATGTTCCATGGCCTGGCCATGAATCGTGCACTATCTGGGGCACAGTTTCATTCTCTACAATCGACCATGTGGGCACGGTTAATACTCTGGTTGGTTGTGCTGAGAAAGAACAGAACACCTCGTCTCTCCTTCATGTTCAGCCTAATCATCTCATTGCTGACTGGTCTGCACTTCATGCACTCACGCACAAACTGTTCAGGACCATGATCTTGCACATTTCCAGTGTGGCTCTACTTAAAGCCGGTCAGTCTGAAGATGTGCAGTCATGGCAATTCCATGTCCATCCATTAGTACCCGGTTCCGTTCGTGAACTTTGTGTGGTGGCACAACAGAGGGGGCTGGGTGCAAGGAAAAGGGTGCCTGGACCATGCCTGATTTCCGCGACATCTTCCTGTGAAACCATGGAGGAGAACCCGTCCACCTTTGTGCAACGTGTCTGTTTTGACAAGGAGCGGAAAAATACTTAGGTGCCAAGCCTCATAACCATCCATTTTTTTCTTTGAGATTATAGAAGCCATGGCTTCTTTTACGTGAGTAATGGCTGCCTGCACTTGAACCTTAGCATTTGCTGCCATTGTTCCACTATGGGAAAATATTTGCGTACCCAGTGGGATGTTTTCAATGTAGTTTCTACCTTGCAGTGGCCGCCTTGTTGGACCTACTGGGTGCAGAGGCAGGCACCCTCAAGGATGCCTAGCCTTCATTGATTCATGCTAGCAAATTTGGACAGCCAATGGACACCTCTTGTGATGAGTGTGAAGTACAAGGATCACGGGTATGAGTGGGCAGAACATGTAGCATTCAATAGAAAGTTTAAAAGGATGATTTCATCAGTAGAATATAATAGCCTTTGATCTAATCTTGCCAACGCATCCAAGCACGCCCAAATTGGAGTAGTAGAGCCCTTGAAAGTAACCCTTGGTGGAGCCGTCCACCTTGCCTTGCACTCTAGGAAATGGGAGGCGTTTCGATGTTGACCCGTCGGAGCATCTTTCCCTGCCCAGCATTTACGGAGAAGTTTGCTTTGGTCAAGGAAGTCTCCCTCGTCACTTCCTTTCTGCCCCTGGTGCATGTTGAGCTCTTTGGAGTGAAACTCAGATATCCGGGTTACCCATGACGGATACACGATATAAGATTCTATCGGCCCAACATCCGAAGTTTGGGCTATGCTTTCTTTTTGCATACTCATTCAAATTTGAAAATTTAAAGCTCGATCTTGTACAGAAAGTCCAGAGGATCCAAATCTAAGACCAGATCAGGTGTTTGACCACTCCCCAGCGGTCGAACAAGGGAATACGGTCAACAGAACTCATGGTAAAGGGTACATGATGTCAACAATCTCTCCCTTCCACCGTAACCTTAATGCCATGTCCTTGGAACCTGTGGTGTTTGAGGCCTCACAGCATGGACCAAGCTCCTTGCAGCTTGCGTCATTCTTGTCCTTGAGCTGCACCTTGGACATGGCATTAGCGAGCATGCGCATGGTGCCAAAATGCAGGATAGCCACATCTCTCTTTTCCACCAAGGCTCGTGTTTAGTGATGCCGGATCGTGATGTCCTTGGTCCTCCTATGCAGCACCGGAATTTGGGCGAGGCTGATGGCTGTCATGTTGTCCGCATAGAGCACCATTGCCTTCCTTTGCAACATCCCAATCTATTATAGCAGCCACCATAGGAACAACGCCTCCTTTGCGGCTTCCATGAGTACAAGCTACTCTGTATTGGTGCTCAAGAGTGCCACACAACCTTGCAAGGAAACTGCTGCAGCACCAAGCACGTACCCCGATGTTGATTCTCTGTCATCAACATCACTGGCCATGTCGGCAACGGAGTAGCCAACCAACATGAGGGATATGTCCTGTGCTCCTCCTCCAAACACAAGCCGCAACTGTTTTGTCACCTTGAGGCAGTAGAGAATATTCGTCAATTGTTGCCAATGCAACAGGCACGGATAAGAGACGTAGCCGCTCACTTGGCCCTCGGTGAAGGCCAGGTCAGGTTGTGTCTCCACCATGGTGTACATGGTGTTGCTGACCGTGCATTGGTACAGCACGCATGACATCTCCTAATTCTCCTCATCCGTGCTCGGTCCCATGCGCAAGGTCAACTCACAAGTCATGGTCATGGGTGTGCCTACAAGGTTGCACTCCTCCATTTTGTAGCGGTGGAGCACCTCTTGCACATACCGCAGTGATCTCTGTATTTGTTAAAAATATATATTTTTTCATTCTCCCACAACCACCACTACAATTCTGAGTCATTTGGGAAAATCACTTGTCTCATTTCAAATCCCATTATCAGTAAGAAAGAATCTGAAAAGACGAGAAGTGATCTCGTTTGACTGTTTAGAGGGATCATATTGAGCTTTGGGCTGTACACAAAATTTGATCCGAGTGCAGTCTGACGTGTGAAAAAAAAAAAAGGCGGGCTTGCTTAGCTGACACGTCAAAGTACCCCGGCCCTAATCGGCCACTGGCGCGCTTGTTTGAGGAGGCCATCATGTGAAAACTCAAATATTTGAGCCGACGAATAATAGTTTATTACCAAGGAATGCATTCATGGAGGGCCTGAAAAGGAATTTGGGCAAATGTTCAATGCTGGAAAATTGATCTAAATTTAACGACCACTGATTTCATTAAGTATAGAACGAATACGATTCTTGCCCCATCTCCAGCATGCGTGCATTACGGTCCCTCCTGATGGCAACGTCAAGGAAGTCATTGACCTTTCCCATGTAAGTCATTTTGAAGCAACCACAAAGCTGTCGCTTCAGGTTCACCAACCCCTCTACGTCGGATGACACAAGGATCAAGTCATCGCTTGCAACTAAGAACAATGATTTGGTGCAACTCCCGATGCTTCTGCACGTACTCGTTGTGATCTGCCTCACAGAGGTTGATGCGCAATGAGGTATCGTGCTGGTGCCATGTCTCCCAAAATTCACAAATCAGTTGATATGGCGTAAAGTGATTTCAAGCTCGGCCGTGAAGCCATCCATTTTCAGGCACCACATGAGTGGCACTTGCTTCAGTCCATAGAGCTCATCTTGGACGTCGCCGTGAAGTTCCGAGAACCCGTCGGAGTAGCAGGTGTGCACATGGCGGAGAAGGAGACGCAACCCATCCAGAAGTATGCGGGCGGCCCAGACTTTGGGCTATGGAGGTGGCACTTTGAGTTGTACCTCGCGCATAAGGGGCTGTTTGAGGTCATGATGGGAAAGGAAGTCCTCGACGAAGCGATGGCGACAGAAGAGCAAAAGGAGGCCTTCACAAAGAAGAACACGGAGGCGCTCATGCTGCTGATGTCCGGGATGGCCGAGTCACAGTGGGGCTACTTCCAGGGCTGCAAGCTGGCAGCCGAAGCGTGGCAAAAACTCTACTCCATCCATCAATCCAAGTCGCTCGCGAACAAAATCTTCGCGAAGAAGCGACTCCTAATGGTGAGAATCGAGGAGGGAGATGATGTCATCTCCGCCATGCAGCAGATGGAGTCGCTTGCCTTGCAATGCAACGACATGGGATGGAAGATCGACACGTTGCTGCAGGCGATGGCCCTCCTCATGGCCCTACCTGACAGTTGGAGTCCACTCATCACCGTCCTCGGAGGATGGACGGAGGAAAAGCTTACCTATGGCGTGGTCGCAGAGTACATCCGCAATGAGGCGCAGCGCCGGAGCTGCGGGGAGTCCTCGTCTTCCTCATTGGCCCTCGTCACCAAAACGCGTGGTGGCAGAAACGGGGGCAAAGGAAGCGGTGGAAGAGGCGAGGGCAAGAAAGGTACGTGCCGCAACTGCGGCAAGGAGGGCCGTTGGGCCCGCGAGTGCCTGGAGGAGGCAAAGAACGGCAGCAAAAAAACAAGGGCAGGTCGCTCCTTAATGGCAACAAGAACCACTTCCTCAAGAAGGGCAACAGGCGGTGCCTAGATTACGGGGCCGAGGAGCACACCCAAGTCGAGAAGGTGGGGTTCTTCAGCTACGAGAATTCCTCCAAGTTGATGGTGGTCGCGAACGACAAAGTCGAGCCGGCGGCCGGCCAAGGCGACATGGAGGTGGAAGTCGTGGTGGGCGGTAAGAAGGAGCTGTGCACAATCCGTGATGTACAGCACGTCCCCGGCCTGGCTGACATCCTGAGTGTCAGCCGCTTGAAGGACAAGGGATATGAGGTGCTCTTCCACAGGAAAGGCGCAGTGGTGCGCATCGACGGCGACGACGAGGTCGTGTTGGAGGCGAAGCACGAGGGCGGTCTCTACATCGTGGAGACCAAGGCGGTCCTCACGGCATCGGACGCAGCAGACTCGCAGGAGCGCGTCGTCAACATGGCCAAGGGAGGAAGCGCTGATCTGGAGCTCTGGCACCGACGGTTGGGGCATTCGGCGCCCGCAACCGTTAAGGAGATGGCAAAGCGCGACATGGTGTGCGGCCTCGTCATTGACAGTGCAACAGACGCGACAGCAGATTCAGAAGCGCACAGAAAGTGTGAACCTTGCATTTTGGACAAGGCGCCGCGCAAACCGTTCAATGAAAACGAAGCTCGCGCAGAGGACCTGCTGGAGGTCGTGCACAGCGACGTGTGTGGACCGTTCAAAATGCCTTCAAATGGTGGCTTGAGATACTTCGTCACCTTCATTGACGACTGCAGCAGAAAGCTCTACGTGTACTTCATGAAGCGGAAAGACGAGGTCATGGACCGGGTGAAGGAGTACGTCGCAGCGGTGGAGAGGCAGACTGGCCGGACGGTCAGAGCGCTACGCAGCGACAATGGTGGAGAGTACGTGGGTTGCAGCGGGTGGATGAAGCAGCAGGGCATCAAGTGGGAACCCACTACGTCGTACTCGCCACAGTCCAACGGAGTGGCGGAGTGAGCGAACCAGACACTGCTCAACATGGTGCGGACCATGCTTGTGGATACGGGGTTGCCGCGAGGGTTCTGGGCGGAGGCTGTGCGTACAGCAAGCTACACCATCAACCTCACCCCAACAGCAATGCTGAAGGGTAAGGGTGGATGAAAGACACCGCAGGAGGTTTGGAGCGGGGGCAAGCCAAACGTGGTGCACCTGAAGGTGTTTGGGTGCAAGGCGCACGCGATGGTGCAGGCGGCGCAACGACGCGATAGCAAGCTAGAACTGCGGGCAAAGCCATGCTTGTTCCTCGGCTACGAGAGTGCACAAAAAGCATACCGGCTCTGGGACCCGCGCACGCAAGCAATCATCCGCAGCCGTGACATTGAGTTCGATGAGCAGCAGAGCTTCAACAACAGCAGCAACGACATGAGCGTCGGGAACACTCCAAAACAGGGGGAGTGGTTCCAGCTCCTTGACTACAAAGAGGAGCCCGCGGACGCAGAGGTCGATGATGCAGCATCCGAGTGCGGCGGTGCAGCAAGAGCAGCAGCCGACACGGAGGAATCTGAAAACCATGAAGCTGGGCTGGAGATCCGGCGGAATGATCCATCGAAGGAGGCACCGCGGGTGCCGAAGCGCGCACTCCCGGCGGAGTTCGCGTCGGGCGTCCGAGAAAAATACTCCAGACGCGCCGCTCGTCCGGTTGATGGTTCACCGGAGTGGGAGGGATCCTCGGGAAACCATCTGGTCAATGATTCACCGAAGCGGGCTGAGTTGGAAGGATCGCAGCAGAGCGACGAGATGCCGCCAAGACTGTCATGCCGCAGCGGGAGGCAGCGGAGAGCGGGGAAGCATTTCGACGCAGGCACCGATCGATGGATCGGCATGACGCGGTGTATGCTGGCCGCATCAATGGATCCGACGACCGTGCAAGAGGCACTTGCACGACCCGAGGAGAAGCAGTGGGATGCGTCCATCAAGTCGGAGTTGGCGTCCATAGCTGAAAATGACACGTGGCAGCTGGTTGACAGGCCAAAAGACGCCAAGGTCATCGGCTCCAAGTGGGTCTTCAAGACCAAGTTCACAAAGGAAGGTGTGGTTGACAAGTACAAGGCGCGGCTGGTGGCAAAGGGGTACGCACAGCGTAAGGGCGAGCACTACGAAGAGACGTTCACCCCCGTCGCCAAGTTCACAAGCATCCGGGCGATCCTTGCAGTGGCAGCCGCGAAGGACATGGAGCTCCACCAAACGGACGTAAACACGGCTTTCCTCAATGGCATCATCGACAAAGAAATCTGCATGGAGGTGCAGGAGGGGGTGGAGGCACCGGAGGGCAAGGTGTGTAAGCTGCAGAAGTCCTTGTACGGGCTAAAACAATCACCCCGGTGCTGGTACCAACAGATAGATAGCTTCATGGCACAACTCGGGTTCAAGCGCTGTGAGGCTGATCACAGTGTGTACGTGCGGCGCAGCAAGAAGCTCCATCAGATCGTCGCACTTTACGTGGACGATCTGATCTTGTGCTCCTCAGACCTGCCGAGCCTACAGCAATTGAAAGAGCAGCTGAGCAGCAGGTTCCAGATGTCGGACATGGGGGAACTGGAGTTCTACCTCGGGATGAGCATTACGCGGAATCGGAGGGCGCTCACGCTTGAGCTGGGACAGGCCAAATACGTGGCCGGGGTACTGAAGCAGTATGGCATGGAGGACTGAAAACCAGTGTGCAGTCTTGTCTCCATGACCTGTGAACTGAGTGCGGCAATGGCGCCGCAAACAAAAGAAGAGCGGGAGGATATGGCAGGGGTGCCTTACCAATCGGCGGTGGGTAGCCTCATGTACACCATGGTTGCGACTCGAGCAGACTTGGCCTATGCAGTGGGCCAAGTGAGCAGGTACGTGGCCGATCCAGGGCCAGTACACTGGCAGGCGGTCAAGCGCATCCTCCGCTACCTGCAGGCGATGCGGCATGCGCGCCTGAGGTTCGAAGGCAAAGGACGGGCGGACCCTTTGCGCCTGGTCTGCTACACGAAAGCAGAATACGCTGGGGATGTGGACAAGCGGAAGTCCACATCCGGCTACGTGTTCATCCTCGCTGGTGCAGTGGTCTCGTGGTGCAGCAGGAAGCAGGACTGCGTCGCCACCTCCACAGTGGAAGCACAGTATATCACGCTGGCCAAGGCGGTCAAGGAGGCGGTGTGGCTCCGCAGGTTGCTGGGGGAGCTGGGCGTACCGCAGCAGGAGCCAACGGTGGTGTGAGAGGACAACACCGGCTCCATCTCGCTGACCAACAACCTGACGCAGCACAGGAGGATGAAGCACATTGACGTGCATTACCACTACGCATGGGATATGGTCGAGAAGGGGCAGGTGGTGCTGGAACACTGCAGCACACACAACATGCTTGCGGATTGCTTGACCAAAGCGCAACCCGCGGACCGACACGCGATGAGCGTGGCCGGGCTTGGGATGACCAGCTATGGTGGGCTGGAGGGCGCAGCGGAATATGAGTAAGAGAAAGCTGGAGCAGCGGGCATGGCAGGTGCAAGGGGGAGAATGTTGAAAAATTGTCCCTCGGCATGCCCAAGCGCGGCGCCGGGAGGCGCCGACGAGCTGCCAGAAAGTGAAAACTCCGCTCCGGCGGATCTGGCGACTTGAGGATTGCTTGGATCCTAAAATAGATGCTTTTCCCTGATAGTAGACAAATCCCTGAATCCGATGGAAGTTGTTTCGCCGGAATCGAACAAGTATCGAGGGAGATATGGCCTTCCAAAGTTGGGGTGTTCGCAGCGGCTCTAGGAGCTGGCTGCGACTCGAAATTCGGTGGATAATCGACGGGATTGAGTAACAAAATACCATCTGGAGAAATTGCTCCGGAAGGCCTGCCAACGCGTCCAGTGGATAATCCACCTGATCAGGTGGATCATCCACCGGATCCAGTAGTGCAGGGTGTTACTGAGAGACTTAGCCAAAATCATGACTCGGCGTCCGAAACTCAGTAGTACGATTTGTTACTCGAGGTAAAAAATCTGACTGCAGGTCCGCGGACAGGTTTCGAACCTCGTCACACCCCATTACCAAACTCGACCCAAAAGTGGGTAGGGTGCGTGGAAACAGTGCAAGAGACCCTACACCACGTGCAAGAGGACCTGTGCCTTGGAAAGGCGCTTCGCACGTGAAGGAAGGCGCCACGGCGTGTGCACGTCTTGGAGGCGTTAGGCGTTTCTGTGGTGGGTGAGACCTGCGCTTCGACAAGCGTAACTTGGGCTATGTTTGGCGGAATCACACACGGTTTGGTATGTTGGAGAGCTCATGACTAGCCCTATAAATTTTGCGATCATGTGCATGTTCAAATACTAACGCAGAATGCCGTTATTCCCTTCTCAAACTGACTGTCTCTAAATTCCTGCTCACATACTGTGAGGCGATCAGAAAGCTCACGCTCAGTCTCAGATTCGCCCAAAACAGAAGACGTGAACCACTAGAGACCTCAAACGTTGGGAACGCATCTAGCGGATTTCCTCCTGAAACATGGGCACTTTAGGATGGCGGCTGGAGCTGCATTCGCAAGAAAGGGTGCTTCGGGCGGCCGTGACCCCCGTTGGCGGTGCTACCAGCGGCCGTCATGCATGGAGCACTCCAACGATCATAACTTAGTCTTTTCTCCACAGATTGAGGCATTCTTTGGTGCGTTGGAAAGCTTGCAATGCTTAAAAAATAATGCATGTTTTATTTGTATGATTGCACCTCAGCAGAGGACTTCGAAGCACCGAGGGGCTCTCGGCCGACTCATAAGGACTATTATATGAGGAAGCCTAGGGGTTGTTCTAGGCATGCCAATCTTGCCCAGAGACTCTATACATTACTTCTACTGATCTACCAAGGTTAAGGATTAATTCATTTTATAACTCTTCTTGTCTTTCAAGCATTGCTTCCCACACGTCCATTCGATCCTACAAGTCTTCCGCAACACACCTTGGTACAAACGCCGCCGAGAGAGTCGCATGGCGGGAACCTTGGTCACTAGCAGCGGTCTTCCTGCTAGGAGAGGGTCGTGCGTCATCTCAAGGATTGGCCAACACACCAAGGGGTCGAGGGTGGGAGGTTTATCCCAAGGGCTTGGCGTGTGACCGTCACGCCAGGCACCCCTTGGTTCACATTTGGTATCAGAGTACGTGGACGTTCGGTTGGTTTTTGCGCGGACCCAAGGGAGGCAGTAGATCTGCCACAACTAGGTTTGACTAGAATGTTTTTGTCACAACCGGAAGCATGGCAGCAGCGGCGTACAACCAGGCTTCTCTCATGGAGGAGATCCGGTGTGCTCTTGATGAGTTGTGTCAAGAGAATCAGCAGCTGCGCGTGGAGGATTCGGCGATGTGCTTCGGTAAAGGGAGTAGTATGTTGGGGGGTATTGCATTGGCACCTGCACCTGCCTTTCGGCGGCCCAAGCGGAAGGACCCGGAGTTCTACACCGGCAAGGGCAGTGTGCACCAGTGGCTTTTCATGATGAGCTCATACTTCACGGCATTGGGCGTTCCAGTGGGAGAAGATGCCATAAGACTCGAGTATGCACCTATACTTCTTTGGGGAATGGCGCTATAGTGGTGGTCGGTATTGTGCCCACGGAATGCTGCTGGGTTGCCGGATGGGCTAGGGGCCGGGCAACGGCTTCAGCCACTGTTGAGTCTACCGCTGGGGTGTAAAGTGCAGCTCGGTGTGCATGCATTAACATAGAAGCCAGAGACATGGGAGTAGTTCGAGACGATGCTCCAGGCGCATTTCGACCTCCTCAATGGCAGCCGCGTCATACGTGATAATATCAAGCATGTCAAGCAAGGCGGATCGGTCCAGGACTACACTATACGCTTCATGGCTTTAGCGGCACAGATTGATGACCTCTCAGACGCTCAGGCATACAAACGCTTCCATGACGGCCTGAAGTTGCACGTCCAATGTGAACTCGCGGTGCTCAGGTTGCAGGCCTTTGTGGAGTTGGTCTCGGCGGCAGAGCGCATCGATGCGGTAGGCTACAATGCGCACCGGACCAGCTATGCAACACCACCACAGGTGGAGCAGCCGGGTCAGGCTGTGCCCATGGAGGTGGATGCAATCCAAGCCGGGCAGCGGGGCGCGGGCGGATAGTAAGGACCGAGAGGCAAGTGCTGGGCTTGTGGTGAGGAGGGTCATCACAAGCAGGACTACCCCAAGTGCAAGGCACACCAAGGAAACGGGCAGCAGCAGTGAGGATAGGACGACCTATTGCTGCAACTCTTTTGTCCACAAGGGACAGCACCGGCCCTGAAAGGCTTTTGCTGATTAAGGAGCTGCCTCAAGTGCTGTTGCGATATGAAGGTGAAGCCCGGCGGTTTTCAGGGATCATCCTTGAGCTGGTTTTGGACCTTCCGGAGGGGAGTTTCAAGGGTCCGCGGAAGCTACGTGGGCTGCTTGACTGCGGCGCGAGCCATAGCTTGTGCGACATGGAGTTCCATACTTGCCCTATGGATGAATACGACTGCTTGATCGGACGGGATTGGTTGCACACCTAGAATCTGGATGTAGATTGGAGGTGCAACCATGTGGTCGTGAAGGTGGGCAGGAAAAATCTCACTTTACCGTTGTGGTGGGGTGAGGGAAAGGAGTCAGATGTGGCAGAAGAAGGGAAGCAGCTGCACGTCATCAACTTGCAGTAGTTGAACTAGTGCGAGCACAAGGATGGCCAGGTTTGCTTGGCATGGGTACGTCCACAACAAGCAGTAGAGCAGCAGATTGTAGCACTTGAAGTAGCGGGGGGACAGTCGGTGGAAGGCTCGGTAGCTCCAGAGTTGCCTCACGGTGTTTGGGAGGTGCTCAAGAAGTTTGGGGACGTTTTTCCAGAGGAGTTGCCAAAGTGGTTGCCACAGCGGTGCGACATTAACCACAGGATCAAGGTGGTGCCAGGGTCGTCACCAATGGTGCGGTCATACAACCGCATGAGCGACACGGAGCTTGCGGAGCTCAAGAAGCAGTTGGGGGAGTTGGTGGATTAGGGCTTCATTCGATCGTCGGTATCTCCATACGCGACACCGGTGCTGTTCTTCAAGAAGAAATCAGGAGAGCTGCGGATGTGCGTGGACTACCGGGCGCTCAACAACATCACGGTAAAGAACTGCTACCCATTGCCACTGTTGACATGGTGTGTCCCTTGCCATGAGTGCCGTTGGACGTAGTCCCTGGTTCGACCACTGAGGAGTGGTCGAACACCTGATCTGAATTTAGATTTGAATTCCTTAGATTTTTTAAATGTAGGATCGAGCTTTATATTTCTCAATTTGAGTGAGTATTCAGAAAGTTAGCCTAGCCCGAAGTTCGGGTATTAGGCGGGTGGAACCTGGTATCCGCCATGGGTGGCGGAATGATCCGCCCCCAGTGATCAAAGTTTGTCCCCAACAAGCTCCAAATGTACCAGGGGCATAAAAGAAGTAACTAGAAGGATCTCATTGACCAGAATGAAACTCTCCTTGACTTCTGGCCGAGGAAAGGCACTCCGACGGATCATTGTCGAAGCGCCTCCCGTTGCTTAGCGTACAAGTTTGTGGACGGCTCCACCAAGGGTTACTTCGACGGCCGTAGCAGGGGATCTACTGCTCCAATTTGGGTGTGCTTGGATTCATTGGAAAGCTTATATCACAGGCTATAAGGATCTGATGTAATCTCACTATGCTAACTAACAAAAACGTGTTTCAACTCGGTTCTACTGAATGCGACGTACTCTATCCACTCACATTTGTGATCCTTGTACTCCACACTCTTCACCAAAGGTTTCCACTGGATTCCCCGAAACATTGGTACCGTGCATCAGTGAGAGCTAGGCATCCTTGAGGGTGCTTCCACACCCACTAGTGATAACAAAGGGTTATGGACAAACGTGCCTAGAAGGACCCTAGCTCTACAACTTTCATGCTATCGCCACGCGTTATGGCAACAACCGAGCAAGAAAGAATCGGCGTTGTCTCCAAGTTTGATGGGAAGAGCTTCCCTTTGTGGAGATGGCAATTTGAGGTCTACGTCGATGACAAAGGCTTGCTTGAGCTGGTCAACGATAAAGAGGCTTCCCCTCCGGATACCGCGACGTCGGAGGAAGTGGACAGGTACAAGAAAGCGCTGACTTTGTTGGTATTAGCACTAGCCCCTCCACAGCGCGCACTGATTCAAGGATGCACGGAGGCCGCGGAGGCCTGGAAGAAGCTCTGCACCATCTACCAGTCCACCGACCTTGACAACTAGCTCTTCGTCTTCAAGAGGCTTGTCACCCTTCGAGCCAACGAACACAACGACATCATGGAGATCATGCAGCAGATTGAGTTCGTTACTGCCAAATGTGTAGCCACCGGATGGAAGGTCGACCCTCAGCTGCAAGCCATGATCCTTCTTCTGGCCTTGCCGGACAGTTGGAGTCCCATGATTACCGTTGTAGGCGGCTGGTCTGCCAATGAGCTGAAGTCAGTGTTGCTCTCAGGACAACGGACAACGCCACAACGTTGTTAACAACGACCAACGTTGTAGTCAGCTTCAGTCACAACGTTGTTAGTACAGTCATTATGGTGGTTTTAGTGGCAAAAGGGCAGGGCAAGCACCAACATGAAAATTTTCCAAGTCCTTAATTTGCACATACATAATTTTCTGGCATTTTTTTGACACTTGTACATTTCAACACTACAGTATTACCACATTTGCACACTTCCTACCACTCGTGTAATTATGCACTTGAGCATGGTGATGCACACCTCCAAGCATGATGTTATCACATCTCACTTCAGCATGAGGCGTATCAAAATACTTCTAGGTAGACAAAAGCTTTGGCCAACACGTGTACAAGACCAGCAGTCACACATAGCAAAGATGAACACATGAGATGGAAAATGATAGATTTTTCACACTTTGCAAGTTTGAAGCACATTGCTGACTACTTCCTGCCACGTGCACGCTTAGCAGGCTTGTCTGTTGCACTGCCACGCTTGGTTCCTGATGCACTGATGGGTGCCATGGAACCATCAACTACAGGAGGTGCTCTTGCAACAGGGGAAGTAGTGCCTGCTGCCACTGCACTGCCAGTAGCAGCTTGACTGCTTGCAATTTGTGCACTGGTAGATGCCACTGCACTGCCCTCTGCTGCTGCTGGAGTTTGCATAGCTTCTGCTGGGCTCCCTTCATCATCTTCCGGCATCCCTGCATCTGCTGCTGCTGGATTCCCTGCATCTGCTGCTGCTTGATTCCCTGCATCTGCTGCTGCCGGTGTTGCCTTTGCTGCCCCTGTCTGGCTGCTGGTACCTTGCTGGTCCTCTGAGGCAGCTGTTGGTGTTTCCTCCCGCATGCGCACTCGCCGAGCATGCGGCAACATGGGGTTGTCCACCATGACACGAACATTTGCCATCACTTCAATGACATCATCATCAGCTTCCATTGCATCATCCTCTTCTCCCTCGTCCTCCCCTTCATCACTGCTGCTGCCCTCATCATCCTCGGTATGCAGTAGCTCCACCTCTCCTCCCACCTCCACAATCTCACCATCATCCTCGCTCTCTTCCCCATCATCAACTTCACTTGCTGTGTCAGCTGCTGCCACAAGGCGTGCTGCCGCTCGACCACCACTTTTGCCGTAGTGCTTCCGAAGACGCACATTGCAGCGCACCAGCAACTCCAACGTCCTCACCAGGAGGCGGTTCCTACGAGCANTGCCGGTGTTGCCTTTGCTGCCCCAGTCTGGCTGCTGGTACCTTGCTGGTCCTCTGAGGCAGCTGTTGGTGTTTCCTCCCGCATGCGCACTCGACGAGCATGCGGCAACATGGGGTTGTCCACCATGACACGAACATTTGCCATCACTTCAATGACATCATCATCAGCTTCCATTGCATCATCCTCTTCTCCCTCGTCCTCCCCTTCATCACTGCTGCTGCCCTCATCATCCTCGGTATGCAGTAGCTCCACCTCTCAGCCCACCTCCACAATCTCACCATCATCCTCGCTCTCTTCCCCATCATCAACTTCACTTGCTGTGTCAGCTGCTGCCACAAGGCGTGTTGCCGCTCGACCACCACTTTTGCCGTAGTGCTTCCGAAGACGCACATTGCAGCGCACCAGCAACTCCAACTTCCTCACCAGGAGGCGGTTCCTACGAGCAGTGTGAATGAGCTCATGCGTGGAAAAAACACGCTCACACTCTGAGGAGGAGCAGGGCTGGGAAAGCACGCGCAAAGCCAAGTCACGCAGCACAGGCATGCAGTGCATGTGATTCACATGCCACTCAACAGGTGTCATGCTCCGGCTCTGCACCTTGGCAACTGCTGCAACTGCCTTTGCGTTCTTTGATGCAGTCACGCTCGGCACTGGGTTGAGCATCACCTGCCCCCTCTGAAATGCATCAATCTCCTTCAGCAGGGTGTCATGCCTGTCTGCTGGCACCATTGCGTCTACAACTGCCTGCCATGTCTGCATGGTTGCAGAGTCCAGAGAGAGGTCATTGCCAAAGTGCTCAGGATGCAAGCGCCTAGCAGCAGCATAGAGCGGGCAGGCCATGTCCTTAGTCCAGCGTGCATTCAGCCTTGTCAGAGCAAACTGCACGTGCACCTTGGCTACCTTGGCAGGCTTCCTCCCTTTCTTCACACTCAGTGCCCTCAGCTCCTCTGAACAGTCCAGCAAACCCTCGTAGATCTCACCTGCCGAGCCACCCGGCCTGTCTGCCACCCGCAAAGCCCTCACCAAAGGCTCAAGCAAGTCCCGGAGCTGCCGCACCTGCAGCCAGAACACCCGCCGGAGAATCAGGCGGCGGGCCTCTTTCTTCCTGGCCTTGAACCCAGCATCCCGCCTGCAGCCCATCTGCGTCCACATCTCACTGTCAACCATGGTCTCAAGATTTTCCCTCTGATCCAACAGCCGCTCCACCATGAGAAAAACAGATGCAAACCTGGTCTCACACCGTTGCACGAGCATCTTCCCTCCTGTCCGTTCACGAAGCCACGACCGTGGCAGGTCATTGTTCCTCACAAATGAGACAACCTTCTCACATCTGGAAATGAGAGATGCACCCCACTCGCTTTTGCCGATGTCCTTCATCACCAAGTCGATGTTGTGAGCACAACACCCCTGGAAGAAGAGGCTTGGGTACTTTGCTTTGAGGTCACTGAATGCTTTCTTGTTGACCGAGGTATTGTCGCAGATCACTGACACCACTCTGCCCACCCCCACCTCCTCTATGGCGGCCTCAATCATGGCTGCAGTGTGATCTGCATCCCGACTGAGGCCGCTTGCATCTCTGGAGAAGAGGTGAACTGAACCCTGTGCGTTGCAGGCCATGGCATTGTAAATGGGCCGGACCTGGCGGTCGGCCCACTCGTCCACGGCAACAGACGTGCCGTAGATGTCCCAAGCCTGCTTCATGGGAGCATCCAGCTCCTCTAGCTCTTTGTCTAGCTTCGGAAGGAGATGACTGACGACGGTATTGCGGCTTGGTAGCTTGAACCCTGAACTGGTCTTCCTGGCCGACTTCACTACTTCGAGCAGCACACCTTCACGGCAGAATGAGATTGGGAGAGCTCCAATGTACATGAGCTTGACAATGGACAGCTGACACTTGTCGTTATGACTACGTTCAATGTGCTGGTCCATGGAAGATTGCCGGAAACTGGAGGCTCGCCTGATGTCAAACAGATGTACCTTGTCGGCTGGGCTGAGTAGAGCTGACACGGCTGGCCGAGGTTGCTCACTGCTGCCAGGCTGGGCATCCTCATCGTCACTGTCTGGTTCCAAGGTCACCCCAGCTGCTGCTGCTGCCGTCTGCTTCTCCAGTTTCTCCCACAGCTTGACCCACGTGACGGGCTTGTCTTTGGTACCCCACTCTGGCCCGAGCCCCTTGTACAGAAGTTCTTTGTGCGGCTTCCATCCGGCCGGCGGTGGCTGCTCGCGCTCCAGGCCAAGCACGTCTCGGCACGTTGGTGGAACATGGGGGCACTTGCCGATGCTGCTGCTGTCTCCAGAGAAGTGACCGCGGATGCGGTCGCAGCACCCAGACTTGATGGTGCCGCAGGAACCGCACCTCCACCCTGCCTTCTTGGACTTGGTCGGGTATGGCTCGCAGTGCTTGCTGAGTTCTTTCGTCAGGTAGTCCCCCGAGACCTGACGCTTCCGTGGAGGATTCCATCGGGAGGCATCAAATGGCTCGGTGAC
>SZWC01000625.1:3661-14935 GCA_023375785.1 Penium margaritaceum | reverse complement strand
GGGGGGGGGGGGGGGGGGGGCATGGGCATCCATGTAAGGGACAAGATTGGGGAGGGGGCTAGCAGTAGCAGCAGTGACAACAGCAGCAGCAGTAGCAGTAGCAGCAACTGTAGTAGCAATGATAGGAGTGTCATCCAGCCTGAGACAAACGGGCTAGAAAACAGGACTGATATAATGGCACCTGCCGTCCACTCCTAGCATTTCATCTAGGACAAGATACCATCCTGAAGATGATGGTTCTACACTGAGTAATTCCTAGGAAATCACTTGATAGCATGTGTGTCCACTTAACACATGGTTGCTTTCGTGCGAGTTGCTAGTCAGAGAGTAACTCCTAGGGATAAGACCAACCATTGCCTTCTTTATATTGTTCCTTTGTTGGAAAACTCTGTGAGGAGCATCTAAGACCAGATTTTATAATTAGAATGGAGAATGAGCCTATAACATCTAGTCTTAGGCCTGGCATCTAAGGTGTGTTGATAGTTGCACTTTTGGGAGTAGCCACTACACACCACCTCACCAGTTTGCCAATTGGCGCATCCACTGACCACCAAGTGGCACATCCTCCTCATGCATGGAGAAATGTCTAGGAAACATCCATGTGTAGGAAGGTCAAAAACCTTCCTGCTCACATCAAGGCTCCATCACAGGACCTATTTTCCCTAAGTCCAACATGCTATCAGTTGCACTTAACTGTTGGTTTCTCGCTTGGACTTGCACCACGAACAAAATGTGGGGGACTTACTCCAGTGGAGCAGTGCATGCCCAATCTGTCCGCTAGCTATAGCAATGGCCAAGGGGGCATACAATAACAACAACCCCTCCCTTGTACCTTTGGCCACCTGCTGTGGTAATCTTCTTCTGCATGAACCCATAGCTCTGCATTGTGTTTGTGGACCTCAGTTGTATTAGTCTTTAGTGCTCGTCTCCGGCATCCACCATGCCGATTCCTCAAGCGCCAACAACATGCAAGTTGCTGTCCAGTGGTTTTTTCAAGAAGTCCGCAAGAAGGTTTTTGGTTTCGACGTGCTCTAGTTCCACGACATCCTTGGTGACAAGGTCACGTGAGTAGTGGTACCGAATTTTGATGTGCTTCATACTCCAGGAGATCATGTCATCCTTCACCATAGAGATGGCGCTCTGGTTTTTGATGTGAATGACCGTTGCTTCCTCTTGTGGTGCCTTAATCTCATCGACCAAACTCCAAAGCCACTGTGTTTCCTTACATACTTCTGAGATTGCAATGTACTCCGCCTCAGTAGTAGAAAGCGAGACAGAGTCCTGCTTCCTTCTCACCCACGAGACCGCACCACTGGTGAGAAGGCAGACAGAGCCTCAGGTGGACTTCCTGTTGTCAATCCGCCCTCCCCAGTCAGTGTCACTGTAGCACGTCATTCACAATAAGTCTGATCCTTTCCGACCTCCACACCAAAGTCCCACGTGCCGGGTATTTTTGAGGTAGCAGAGAATCTGCTTCACGGTTTGCCAGTGTTGTGGCCCAGGATTAGCCACAAACTTACACACATGATCTACCGCGTAAGCGATGTCAGGTCGCGTCCCCACCATTGCATACATGAGGCTCCCAACGGCAGACTGGAATGGGATGTCTTGCACCTCCCGTCGCTCTTCTTTATTGCTTGGTGACATGGAGGAGGAGAGCTTGCAGTTGGAGGCCATGGGGGTGCTAATGGGTTTGCAGTCATCCATGTTGTAGCGCTTCAAGACGTCCATGATGTACCTGGTCTGGTTGAGCTCGATGGTGCCTGCTTTGCAGTTGTGGTGGACGGCGATCCCGAGGTAGTACTCAAGAGGACCCATGTCGTTCATCTTGAACCTGCTACCTAGATTCTTCTGAAGGTTTGCCAGGGCCTCCTGTGAGGAAGAACACATGTACAATGCCACGAGTAGCAATTCACATTCGTCCTCCCGCACAGAAATGCTTGGGTCATTCTTGTAGTGCACGAAGGAGATCTCAGCCATGAAGCTATCCATCTCCTTGTACCAGATCCGTGGGGCCTGTTTTAGCCTGTAAAACGCCTTCACCAGCCGACAAACCTTTCCTACGAGTGCATCCAGCCCCTCCGGCACTTCCATAAGCACCTCTTTGTCCAAATTTTTGTAAAGGAAAGCTGTTTTTACTTCCATCTGGTGGATCTCGAGGTATTTGGCGGCAACAACTGCCAGAAGGGACCTGATGGAGGCAAACGTGATGATCAGTGCGAAGGTCTCATCATACTCAGACCCTGCACATTGAGAGAATCCTTTTGCCATGGCCCTCACGCTGTGCTTATCGATGCTCTTGTCTTGCTTTTGCTTCAGCTTAAGCACCCACTTTGAGCGCACCACGTGAGCGTTAGCATATCTGTCCACCAACTGCCATGTACCATTTCCTTCGATGAACATGAGCTCGCTGCCCACCGCCTCCTTCCAATTTGCTGCATCGAGCCTTGTCAGCACATCTGCCACAGTGAGCGGCTCTCCCTGAGCCAATCAAGACCATCTCAGTCCGGTCCAGCTTCCAATGTCAGCATCATACTGTGGTTTTTTTATTCTTTGCCGCATGCTACAGCGCGACATTGCTGGTGCTTCATCTGTGCTCTATTGTTTTTCCTTTGGTGCAGGCCACCCTGAAGTTGAATCTTCCTCTGGTGAAGAGCCGTTGGCCTCCGAGATGGTCTCAGAGGCCTCGGACATCGCCGACTCTGTGTCGGAACCTGCCGCTACGTCAGCCTACGCAGCCACTCTCGCTGCCACACCTCTCTTCTCTGTGGCCTGCCCCAGTGGCACCACTTGCCATTTTTTGGGAGCTTGATCTCCAGAATCCAGTAGCACCAACCACTCTCCCTGTCTTGGAGCTTACGTGGGATCAAGCGGATCTCGCTTGCCTGTTGTCCTCTCATCAAAGGCCACATCCAAGCTGGTAATAAGCCTTCTTGCTGCCAAGTCCCAAAGACGCCAGGTCTTGTGGGCAGATTCATAACCCACCGTAACACACTTCTGTGCTCTTGCATCTAGCTTGCCGCCAACTTCACCCGCCTGGACCTTTGTCCATGTGGTGTAGCCAAAGACTGTCAGGTGTGAAGCGTCCGGCTTCTCTCTCGACCACACCTCCTGTGGCGTCATCTGCTGCTTTACATTTTTCTCTACCGTGCCTGCCCAGAGCAGCCACAACAGTTAGGTTGACGAGGTAGCATGC
The DNA here is from genome assembly GCA_023375785.1 of Penium margaritaceum. NCBI lineage: Eukaryota > Viridiplantae > Streptophyta > Zygnematophyceae > Desmidiales > Peniaceae > Penium > Penium margaritaceum. The sequence goes on along the minus strand of SZWC01000625.1, from coordinate 11,739 downwards.
TGTCCTTGCCGCTTCTGTCTAGAAGCACGGTTGGAGTCTTGCGTAAAAGAGCATGCTGCACACCATGTCGAGGATGGTCTGATTCATGCGTTCAGCGACACCATTGCTCTATGGTGTGGTGGGTGTCGTGGGCTGATGGTCGATGTCGCGTTGCGGCGGCCAGCCCTTGCATGCCTCATACTCTCTGCCATTGTCGCTTCGTAGCACCTTTACCTTATTTCCAGTCTGCCGCTAAATCATGGAAACAAATTTCTGGAGCTTCTCTCTGACCTCTCCCTTTGTTTTGAGGAAGTATATCCACATCTTATGGCTGTGGTCATTGATGAAGGTCAGGAAGAACTTGCTGCCGCCGTTTGATGCTGTGCGAAAGGATCCGCACACTTTAGTGAGAATAATGTCCAAGGCGGCTTTCGCACAACGACCGTTGTGCTCAAAGTACTTTCTCTTTGTCTTGCCTTGGAGGCAAGGTTCACACAAGTTACCACACCCAGCCGCATCCTTCGTGCACCCCTTCATACCGCGGACAAGCTGCTGGTGCTGCATGACTTGGATTGTGCTCTTTACAACATGCCCAAAGCGTCTATGTCACAACTCAATGTCTTTGTCCTCGGCAACATAGGGCACCTTCTGAGTTGCTCTTGGTGTGTTCTCCTACAATGGTACCGAGGCCACTGCCTCCACCGCACCTACATGACCCTCATCTTCTGAGCTATCTGCCACGGTTGTCTCAATATGTAGAGCCCGTAGACCCGTGGAACCAGTGCTATGATGTATTTTTTGGCATAAAGGACCTTTATGTCTTCGTTCGTGACAATGAATGCCTTATTTTTGTGAACACCACTGTCATGTTGTTGTCGGTGATTTTTTTCTCAAACAGGAGGTTTCCCGCAAATGAGGGCATGTAGATCACATCACGTAGGCGCAGGTCCTTCTTCGCACCGTTGAGGCTGATGCTCACAAGCTTGTCTCCCACGCCCTTTGCATTCACAATGCTACCATTTGCGCATTTGAACCACCACTCGATGGGCCTGATGCAGAAAAATCCAGCCTGGTCATTGCTAGTGTGATGGTCAGTGTTGGAGTCGAGCCGGAAGGTCCTGGCCTGAGCAACACCGCTCCTTTTACAGGATGCGTGCTCTGTGCCATCATGTCGGTGGCCTCTTTGCCATCCTTTTTGATGCCTTCGTTCTCATTGCTCTCACTGTCTTCCTTCTTTGGTGATCTGCACTCTCTTGCCAAGTACCCAGGTTTGCGCAATTACGGTAGTTGCCCTGTGGCTTGGGAGCCTTGCCACCATTGTTGCTTTTTCCGCCACTGCTTCCGCTGCCGCCGTTCTGACCATAGGCCGACCCTTTGCTCCCGCGGCCACCATAGCGTGCGGCATAGGCTGAGAAGTTAGCCTCAATGCCGCTGCGGCGCATGGCCTCGTTTTGCACGTACTCGGACACTGCCGTATACGTCAGATCATCCTCCTTCCAATCGCCGGTGACGGTGATCATTGGGCTCCAGCTCTCTAGTAGCGCCATGAGGAGGATCATGGCTTGCATGAGGAGGATCATGGCTTGCATTTTCATCAAGGACCCAATGCTTTTGGCGAGCCTTGCCAAGGAGTCCCTCAAACTCCTGTAGGAAATCAGGGGTGGACTCTCTCTTATTCACCCCTATGCTATTCAGCCATTATGGGATGAATAATATGTTTGTAAGGGAGGTGGATTGGTGTACATGCTTGAGCTTGGCATAAGCATGTGAAGCTAGTGTGAACCCTGCAATGACTGGAACATATTTCCTGGCCACCGCGTTGTTAAGGAATGACATGACAATATCATTTTGGTCTGTCCATGTCTTGTGCTCCGGGAACCTGCTCCTTTCCCTTCAGAAGCTTGATAAAGCCGTGCACTTTCATTGCCAGTTCAAACTGCCATCTCCAGAGCAAAAAGTCATTCCCCTAAAAAATGGGGATTCCTCCCAAATATCAGAAACCTTGCGGCAGCGCGGTAGCACTCACTGTTGCTCTTGTACTCTATGCTGTGGTAGCCACTGTTGAGTTTGAGGACTGTCCTGTGGCAGCCCCCACTGCTCCTGATGAGTCAACCATTTTAGCTGCCCTTTTCTGCTCTTCGTGTCTCAGCTACGTTGAGGCCGATGTAGGCTGATGTTAGCTGATGTCTGCTCCTTTTTTCAAGGTACAGGTCCGTTGCTTACCCCTCCATCTGATGTTTACTTGCAGAAAGAGAAGACCATTCAAACTAGCACAGCCAAGGTCTTGATTCCAAGGGCAGAGCTTGTCCTGGTTGGGATCCAAGGGTCGTGCCTCCAAGGGTAGAGCTTGTCCTTGGTCCCTGTGTGCTGAGTGCAAGCCCAGCCGTTGGAGCTAATGAAGTAGATGGAGCTGATGGAGCCGGATGAGCTGACGTGCACACCTAGAGAGAGCGTACCAAATTTGAGGAAAGCGTGCCTTAAAACTGGTCAGTGTGGGCCCATAACCCTTTGTCAACGGGCCTAAGGCAAACAATTAGAAAATAGGGCCGACAGAATGGCACCTGCCGTTTGCTCCTAGAATTTCAGCTAGGAGAAGATATCACCATCAGGATCACGGTTCCACACTGAGCAGTTCCTAGGCAATCACTTGCTAGCAACTTTATCCACTTAACACCTCATCACTTTCACGCGAATTGCTAGTCAGAGACTAACTCCTGGTGCTTAGACCAACCACTACCTTCTTTATATTGTTCCATAGTTAGAATGGACAGCTTTATGAGGAGCATCTAAGGCCAGATTGAATAACTATAATGGAGAATGAGCCTGGTACATCTAGCCTTAGGCCTGGCATCTATGGTGTGTGGGTAGTGGCACTTTTGGGGGTGGCCACTCTACACCACCTCACCAGTTTGCCAAGTGGTGCATCCACTGAACGCCAAGTGGTACATCCTCCTCATGCATGGAGAAATGTCTAGAAAACTTCCCATGTGTAGGAAGGTCAAAAACCTTCCTGCTCACATCAAGAATCAATTGCAGGACTTGTTGTCCCTAAGTCCAACATGTTATCCGTTGCGCTACACTGCTGGTGTCTCGCTTGGACTTGCACCACGAGCAAGGTTTGGAGGACTTACTCCAGTGGAGCACTGCATGCCCAACCTATCCGCTAGCTATAGCAATGGCCAAGGGGGTATAAAAGAACAAAAATGACTAGCAGTAGTAGAAATACCGATGACAACAACAGTACTAGTAGCCACAGCAGCAGTAGTAGCAGTAAAAGCGACGGCATCAACACGACAATTGACAGCAGCAATAGTAGTAGTAACATTTCTAGGGAGGGGCGTTTGGAGCCACCAGACTTGGACCCATAGGGGTGAGCAGGAGGAACCCGTGGCAGATGTGAGCAACGATCCCCAAAGAGAGTGCGGTACGAGTGTATACGCGGAGACGGGGCAGACCAGCCACCATGGACCCTGGGGGCAGGGGATGGGTGGAGGAGGAAAGGGGCAGGGAGAGAATAGAGACGGGCCAGGAAGAGGAGGGGATGGGAGGACGAGGAGAGGGTAGAGAGGGGGAGGGAGAGTAGAGGGAGGGAGGGGTCGAGGCGGGTGGAGAGACAGGGAACAGTGGAGTAGGGGGGAGGGGAGAAGGGGGGGGAGACAGCACCAATGGAGGGAACGAAGATGGGGGGGGGAAGGAGAGTGAAGAACAAAGAAACGGAAGAAGGCGAGGGGACAGGAGAGGAGGAGAGGCGGGATGAGGTACCAAGAGCGGAGCAGGCTGGTGGAATGGGAGGAGACGGTTGCAAGGACGGTCAATGGGGCCCCCTGTGGTGGTGCCCGTGGATGGGGTGTGTGTTTGTAGGGTGGAACAGACATTCTTTCGCCAAGCATTGATCCCAGCGAAACACCGGGCGGTGCATGGAGGCGGCAGTAGCAGGATATCAGAGGCGGGTGCCGGAGCAGGAGCTGGGGAGGGGAGGCAGTGTAGCACGACAGGTTGGGGGTCATATAGGAGCCTGGGAGGAACATGGTGGAAGAGGCGGGAAAGATGGCATAAGAAGGACCCATCCCCAGGAGTCGAGAGACTCTCAGAGGGAGGCCCGTAGAGCGCGGCGAGTTCGGGGTCAGCAGGATAGGAGAGAGCAAGAGAGACAGGAGCGGAGGGGACAGGGAGGGAGGGGAGGAGACATGGGAGGAGGGGACGGACTGGCAAGCATCTAGGACATGACCAGAGATTTGTTGGGCATATGATCCTTGGCCCCATTGGATGAGGAAAGTTGAGCAGAGGTAGACAGCGAGGGACATCGCCCAGGAAGAACGGTAGAGAGGGGGGTCCGAGCAGCCAACAGTGGAGAGGGGTCTCAAGAGACCACAACCAGAGGAGGAGAGGGACAACAAAGTGGCGAGGAGGGGGGATTCAGGAGACAGCTAACAGAGGGTACTGGCAGGGAGAATTACAGTAAGGGGACAGCAAGAGCAGGGAGGGGGGCACCGCAGGGTCCCTGAGACGCACGAAGATTGGAGGAGAGTGGGTCCTCGACCCCAAAGAGGCGGGGGCCAAGGGACGGGAGCGGGGAGGGGCACGCACGGAGACGAGGGTTGGGAGGGGAGCGGCAGGGATGGAAAGAGCTGTTGCCAGGGGGGAGGACAGGGCAAGGAGGGGCGGTTGAGATGGGAGAGGCAGTGGCAATGGATGGAGACAATCGACTGGGGCCGCTTGTTTGGGGTCACTATCTTGTTGCCACATGTGTATGCACGTGTCTCGCCTGAGGCCCTTGACGCGGTCCCGGCGATCATTGCCAAACCACTACCCCGGTGCACCATCCACCCTCAGGACACCGCAGGACCCTTCCTCCTCTAGGCCATTCCCAGCATCATCCTACACACTCAGCCCCAACAACACCGCGGCAGTGATAAGGAGTGGATGGGGCACTTGGCAGCCAGGTTTCAGTGAGGGGAGTGGGAGGCGCTCTTTGCGGAGGTGGTGCAGGTGGCGAGGTGAACGGGATGCGCCCCCCCCCCCCCCCCCCCCCCCCCCCCCTCCATGCAAATGCCAAGGGTGAGAACAGGAGATGAGTGACCAAAGATTGCAAAGGGCAGTGACAAAATACCGCCAGGATAGCACATCCAAGGCGTACGATGCCGTGGATGCCACTAACCTTTCCCCGCCGAGCCTGGAGGTGCTCGCCTTGCTACACGCGAAGCACCCAGCGGCGGAGCAGCCAATGCCAGAGTGACTATGAGAGGAGGGGCGGAGAGGGGAGGTATGTTTTCTCAATGGGGAAAGCGTCAGACGGGCATTATTGGACAGCAGCACAGGGTTGGTAGGAGGGCCATTAGGGCTGACATTGGATCACTTACGGCAGGTCGTAATAGGGGATTCTAGGCTAACCCGGCTCCTAGCACAGATACTGGCTTCCTTGTGCCAGGGATGCCTCCACCCGACTGCCCGGCGATTCCTGGCGGCGAGCCGCCTCATCGCGTTTGCCAAACCAGATGAGGGGATGTGGCCGATCGCGATAGGGGAGGCTATCCCACGCCTTCTCTCACGATGGAAGGTCAGTTCTGACAGGACAGAGATGAAGAGTATGGTAGCACCATTGCAGCAGGCGGTGGGGACCCAGGTAGGGTCAGACACAGTATTTCATGCGATCATAGAGCAGCTACACCTCCAGCCTGACTGGGGGGTCCTCAGTATGGATGTGCGGAACGCATGCAACACAGTGGAGCGAGAGGCCATTTTTGAGGCATTGCGAGAGAGAAGGTTTTCGAAGCTCATTCCAGGGCTGGCCCTCTTCTACGAGGAGCCGTCCGAACTGCTCTTCCAAGAGGGGATGCAACCAACTGTCATCCGGTCGGAGCGTGGGATCCAACAGGGGGACCCCATCAACCCGTTTTTGTACGTCCTGGTGCAGCAGGAGGCATTGGAGGCAGCTCAGGCAGTGATGGCATGGGAGGGGAGGGTGTTGGCAAACCTAGACGATACTTACTTGCTGGGACCGGTGGGATGATTAAAGGAGGTGTATGGAGCCCTGACACAAGATTTTGTAGTAGCTGGGATGGAGGTACAGCTGCAAAAGTGTGAGCTGTACATGCCAGGCAATGGGGGAGTGGTGCCGGGGGGTCTGGTAGACATTCCACGCACGGTAGAGGGGAAGATGTTGCTGGGGGCACCAGTCGGGTGTGATTCCTTCTGCCAGCGGAGGTTGGATGAGGCAATGCGGACAGTGGAGGCCATGCTGGGAGTGCTGCAGCAGTTACTAGATGTGCAGGCAGCTTTTAGCATCCTGCATGAGTGCACGACATGAAAACTATCACACATCACACGCCTCTTGTCACCGTCGGAGTGGTAGGAGACACGCCTCTGACAGTTTGACGGAAAGGTAATTCAGTGCCTCAGGGGGATACTGGGGCTGGAGGAGGGGCACGGGGAGAGGGAGGCACATAAAATGCCGCATGCAGAGCGGCAGGCCCATCTTCCAATCAGGCAGGAAGGGGGTTGGGGGGCGGTTGTGACTGACGTCTGTGGCGGACGTGGCCCCCCTCTCCTGGCTGTGCAGCCAGCTAAAGTCATGGCAGACGGTGCGAAAATTATTGATGCAGCAGGAGCGGCCGTGGGAAGGAGGGGAGGGGAGGGGCAATGCAGAGAGTGGACCAGAGTGGGTTTTGTGGAGCTACAAGAGCGGACACTGAGGGAGATATCGGCAGCAGTAAGGGGGAAAGTTCCAGAGATAGAGGCATGTGAAACTGGGAGCCCTGAGAGATTATTCCAGGACCTCTGTGACATATGCTACCAGGAGTTTTTGACGCAGCTGCGTCACGATGTGGCTGTGGAGCTGGCTGCGGAGGAGGGGCGGCCACAGTTGCAGAAATTGGCAGCAGTGCAGGGATACCACAGTAGGGACTGGCTCCTCGTCCACTCCCGATCAGTGACCGGCAGACTGTACATGTTGACAGCAGACTGTAGGGTGGCCTGTCAGCTCCGGCTGGGGTTGCCGATTGCACACCTTTGCCACACACCCCGCTGCTCTTGCCGAGACCGTGCTGTCATACACCCATGTGCAGCCCAGCACGCACTTTGGTGCACGCTTGGAGGGACACCATGCACAGCACACCATGCAGTGGTATGGGAGCTGGCGGCGGTGATGAGGGAGAGCGGGCTGGGAGGAGTTCCGGTGGAGCCGGAGGGGGTGCTGCCGAAGGGCCGGCCCGAAATCATGTACCTCAGTCCAGCAACAGGGCACCTCCGGGTTCTCGACGTGGTGCTAGGGGATCCGCAGCAGCCCTCCCTAAGCAGCAGGACAGAGGAGAGAGCTGGGGTCGCCTGCGAGATGGCGGTGCGATTGAAGCAATGTAAGTATGAGAGGTGGAGGGGAGAGCACGACAGGGGGGAGTTTTTTTTCCACGCGATGGAGACCTAAAGGGTGTTCTCGTGTGGCCTGGTAGCCTGCTCAAGGCCTGTACGGAAGCAGCACAGTAGTGGATGCAGCAGGTGGGGGGCACCCACGGGTCGGCTGTGCTGGTGAGGGCCCACTACAACCAGCAATTGGGAGTGGCGCTCCAGCACGCACAGGCCCAGCAGATACGCCGTCGGGCGGTAAGTAGGCCCGTTACAAGGCTCTGGCAGGAGATGTTGCACGAGCCAGGCGGGCCTTCCGGGACAGCTGTGATGATTTGGAGCTGGCACACGTTGGCTACGTGGAGTGAGGGTAGAGGGCCAGGCTAGGAGGATAGGAGTTGATTAAGGACCCTAGGGCTGAGGTCAGGACAGGAATGGTTTAAGGGCCTACAGGCTAAGTGCAGGATAGGAGCATCTGTTTTCATAAGGGCCTACGGGCTGAGTAGCAGCATGAGCTCATTAACCTGGATGGTTCTGAGTGCAGAGGGAATTCCTGTGTTGCTCTGTGTAGGCTTGATGGACTAGAGGTCAGACACTGCTGAACGGGCTATGTGCCAGATATATGGCCATGTACAAATCCCATTTCATGTAATGAGAGACAATTTGTGTTGTGTTGTGTTGTGTTGTGTTGTGTTGTGTTGTGTTGTGTTGTGTTGTGTTTTGTTGTGTTGTGTTGTGTTGTGTTGTGTTGTGTTGTGTTG
>SZWC01000624.1:274300-375867 GCA_023375785.1 Penium margaritaceum | reverse complement strand
ACCCCCCCCCCCCCCCCAAATGTGCATCTGCTGCGGCACATTTGCTACAAGTTGGTCCTGTGCGACATAGGCTGTGAAGATGTGAAAGCACACTAGAAGATTCTCGCTGTCCTTACCGCCTGCTCGTACACCAATGTCAAGTGGGACGCGTCAACTGCATGCGCCATCTGTGTGTACCCGGCAAGCCAAGCTCTCTGGCTCCCATCAGAGAACACTCCTCCAGTGCACTAGTTACTTTCGCCTACAGCACGCGTTGAATTCTTTGCGCACATGTCTGCAGCAATGGGAGAAAGGTGATTGTAGAGCACCGGAGATAGCTAATGGGGGGCTGCAGCAAAGCAAGCCGAGTGGAGCATTGCATCGCATGTCCTTAAGACTCGCGTGACAGGTTGGGGCACTGAATGTGCTTTCGGTCGCGTGCTCAGCAGTGTTGCGCCCAATGTTCATTTGCATCACACACTTTTCTCTTGTCTTCTACGGAAACACCCTCTGTGTTCACCTCAAGTGAAGATCATATCGTTGTCAAGAATTGTTTTCCATATGAAGAAAATGCAGAAGAGAGACACTCCAACCGCACACTTACATGGAGAGAAATATACCCCCACATATGAGGTGGAGAGCATGGGAGGTGGGAGTGGGAAGGAATGCAACCATCCTTCTTGTGATGTCTTTTGTGTTTGACATATCCCCATGCACACAAGCTTGTTGGTTTTTATCTCACATCTCTCACTTGTACTCTGTTGTGTCCTCGGCTTGTGTACATCGGTGTGCAGATGATTGATGGAGAGACGCGACGCTGATGGAGTGTCATCCAGTGGACCTGACGCACGCCGAGGCCTACACGCAGTTTGTTGGAGCCTCCCCCGTTCTTCGTGCTCAGCTCCATCGGAAGACCTCCTCGGCGGTCGTGTTGTCGGTAGGCACCGTCGCTGCATATGCTGCCTGCACGCGTCCAGCGTCGTGTTTGACTGTATTGTTGTGTTCGTAGCGCCATGTCATGCCCTGGGTCCAAGTTTCATGATTTTCTGGCACCGTTGCTACTGGGGGTCAGCGTAGGCGTTGCCTGGGTTTAGGCAACTCCTCAATACTATTTTTCTATCTAGTTCTGACCTGCACGACCGCGTTTGCAGCGTGCGTATTATGGTATGGTCCAATTTTCAGGCAAAACGGACGACGCCCGGGTTTGGGCTTTCGGCCATCTGGCAAGGCTCACCGAGAAAACCTGTGTGCTTGAAAATAGACATATTTTCTGATTGGTTGGTGAACTGAGTAACATGAGCTACAGAGCTAGGGGAGGCTAGTTCTTGGAGGGGTCTCCCATTGTGTCAGACTCTTCACTCCTAATCAGTAACTTCCAGTTTTCAGCTGCTTTCTGGTGCGTTTCTGAGTAACAAACCCAAAGTACCCAGACTTAATACTCTAGAGCGGCAGACTGAGGGGGCAACAGACTAAGCAACGAGAGTGGAAGCTTGCATGCTACATGAACAACGCTGCTGCCCCAACCTGCTGCCTAGTATTTCAACCTTGGTATGAGAGCCAGAGCAGAACAGCAATAGCAGAAGACAGGCGTATAGGTGAGAGACAACGCCGGCAGACCCCCATATGCGCGAGTGCAGGGGTAATGTTGTCGGATTTTTTCTGGCAGCATTCACCAGCTTGGTGGCAGCGGCAAAAATTTCCCCACGGCCACTGGGCTAGGGGAAATGCTGCCAAATGTTTCCGACAGCACTGACCTCCACGCGTGAGGCAAGGAGGTGAGCGACCAGCGATGTCACGCATCGCGACGACGACGCACGTCGACCAAGTGTGACTGTGCTGCAAGCAGCAACAACAACAGCAGTTTGCAACAGTAGTGAGTAGTGGCCGTGCCAGCCAGAAGTAGCTGTGCTTAGCAACAGGCGGCAGTAGAAGTAGCTCGCGGTACTTTGCAACAGCAGCAACCTGCAGCAATTGCAACAACATGAGCGAGCAACAACAGCAGTTGGCTGCAGGAACAGCAATAGCGAGTAGTAGCAACGAGCAACAGCGAGCAGCACCCTGCAACGGCAAGCAGCAGCAGCAGCCAGGAGCAGCCCGCAACAACAGCAGCCGTAGCGAGCAGCGAGCTGCGAGCAGCGAGCTGCCAGTAGTGAGCTTGTGGCTCGTAGCCCGCAGCAAGCAACGGGCAGCGAGCTCACTGCTCGCTGCTCGCTACTCGCGGCTCGCAGCGAGCACCGAGCTCGTTGTGATGACCAAGCAAGAGCAAAAAGGGAAGAAAAAAAATCCCCACCCCACAAGTGACTTTGCAGCAACTGCTGCTGCTACCACGGCCGCTCCAGTAGCCACATCAGCCGTAGCAGCACGCAATAGCTTAGCAGCAGCACTAGCGGCTGTTACAACAGCAATTGTAGCAGCAGCAGCAACAGTGGCAGTAACAAGATTAGCAGTAACAGCACCAGCAGTGGTAGCAATTGACGAGCAACAGTAGTAACAACAGCAGCTACAGTTGTAAGAGCAGCAAGAACAGCAACAGCCACCCTACAGGTGACACAGTAACGACTTCAGTAAGAGCCATTCTTGAAGTTAGCAATTTTTGAGCTGATGTCGTTGGTGACGTCAGTGCTTATGTCACCAACAAAAAAGAAATTCAGCAACTCTGCAGATAACGCAGTAGCAGCTGCTGAAGTCAACCATCCCAGGCTGATATCACTGCTGACGTCACTATTGAGATCAGCAGCATACAAAGAAAAACAAAAAAAACCAAAGGTGGAACACGGATGGCCAACAAACGCTATGTTGAAAACTGCCCCTCCGCATGCCCAAGTATGACGCCGGAAGGCGCCGATGAGCTGCAAGAAAGTAGGAACTCCACGCTGGCGGATTTAGCAACTTGATCATTGCTCGGATCCTGAAATGGATGATAGCCCCTCAAAATTGACCAGTCATTGAATCCGATGGAAGTTGTTTCACCCAAATCGGACAAGTATCGAGGGAGATATGACCGCTTAAAGTTGGGTTGTGCGCAACGGCTCTGGGAGCCGGTTACGACACGAAATCCAGTGGATAAATGACCGGACTGAGCAACAATAATATCATCGGGAGAAATTGCCCGGGAGGGCCTGTCGAGGCGTCCGGTGGATAATGCACCTGATCATGTGGATCATCCACTGGATCATGTAGTGCAGGTTGTTACCCAGGGACAGCCAAAATCCTTGCTCGGCATCCAAAACTCGGTCGTACGTTTTGTTATATGGGGACTTCGTCAAAATTCTAATTGCCAGTCCACGGATAGGTTTCAAACCTCGTCACACCCAATCACTAAAATCGACTGGAAAGTGGGGAAGGTGCGTGGAAATAGTGCAGGGTACCCATACATCACGTGCAATAGGATCTGCCCATTAGGAAAGGCGCTTCGCACGTGAAGGCACAACGTTTGGCGGGGTTAGGCTTCTCTGGTGAGTGAGACCTGCGCTTCGGCAAGCGTAACTTGAGCTATGCTTGGCCGAATCGCGCGCGATTTGGTGCATTACAAAACTCATGACTAGTCCTAAAAGTGTTGTGATCATGTCTACGTACAAAAAACTAATGCAAAATCGCGTTATTCCCTTCGCAAAAGTGACTGTCTCTAAGTTCCTACTCACATACCGTGAGGCGACCAGAAAGCTCACGCTCAGTCTCACATTCGCCCAAAACAAAAGAAGTGAACTACCAAGAGACGATCAAATAAACGTCGGGATCGCATCTTATGGATTCCTCCTGGCAAAGGGTTATGGACCCACAAGTCTGATAGCATCCATCATTCACGTCTTCCGCATGGGATCGTCATCTTGGACGTCGCCGTGAAGCTCTGAGAACCAGTCGGGGTAGTACCTACGCACATGGAGCAGAAAGAGATGTAGCCCATTCAGAAGTAAGCGGGCGGTCCGGGCTTTGCGCTATGGAGGTGGCAGTTTGAGCTACACTTCTTGCATAAGGGGTTGCTGGACGTCGTGTTGGGAAAGGAGGTGCTCGTAGAGACGACTGCTGCGCACGCGGAGAAGTAGGCCTTCGAAAACAAGAACACGGAGGCTCTCATGCTCCTGGTGTCCGGGACAGCCGAGTCATAGTGGGGCTACGTCCAAGGCTGCAATCTGGTAGTCAAAGCTTCGCAAAAGCTCTGCGCCATTCACCAATCCAAGTCGCTCGCGAACAAAATCTTTGCTATGAAACGGCTCCTCATAGTGGGAATCAAGGAGGGAGATGATGTCATCTTCGCCATGAAGTAGATCGAGTCGCTCGTTTCGCAATACAACGATGTGGGATGGAAGATCCATACGCAACTGCAGGCAATGGCCCTCCTCATAGCCCTACCTGATAGTTGGGGTCCATTCATCATCGTTCTCGAAGGATGGTCGGAGGACAAGCTCACCTATGGCGCGGTCACAGAATACATCCGCTATGAGGCACAGCGACGGAGCTGCGGGGAGTCCTCGTCGTCTTCATCGGTTGTCACCAAAAGGCGTGGTGGCGGAAGCGAGGAAAGAGCAAGCGGCGGAAAGGACGGCGGCAAGAAGGGCGCCAAGAAAGGTGCATGCCGAAACTGCGGCAAGGAGGGCCATGGGCCTGTGAGTGCCTGGAGGAAGCGAAGACCGGCGAAAAAAACAGCAAGCGCAGGTCGCTCCTCAACGGCAACAAGAACCACTTCCTTAAGAAGTCCACCAAGCGGTGCCTTGATTTCGGGGCCCAGGAGCACACCCAAGTCGAGAAGGTGGGGTTCTTCACCTACGAGAAGTCCTGCAAGGCAATGGTGGTCGTGAACGACAAAGTCCAGCCGGCGGCCGCCTAAGGCGACGTGGAGGTGGAAGTCGTGGTGGACGGTATGAAGGAGCTATGTACAACTCGTAATGTGGATCAAGTCCCCGACCTGGCTGACATCCTAAGTGTCAACCGCTTGACGGACAAGGGATATGAGGTGCTCTTCCGTAGGAAAGGCACAATGGTGCGCATCGAGGGCGACGGCGAGGTCGTGCTGGAGGCGAAGCGCGATGGTGGTCTTTATATCCTGGAGACCAAGGTGGTCCCCATGGCATCCGACGCAGCAGAGTCACAGGAGCACGTCGTCAACATGGCTAAGGGAGGAAGCGCTGATCTAGAACTGTGGCACCGACCGTTGGGGCACTCGGAGCCTGCAATCGTTAAGGAGATGGCCAAGCGCGACATGGTACGCGGCCTCGTCATCGACGGTGCAGCAGATGTGACAACAGATGGAGCAACGCACAAAATGTTCGAGCCTTGGATTTTGGGCAAGGCGAGGCGCAAGCCATTCAATGAAAACAAGGCTCGCGCAAAGGACGTGCTGGAGGTCGTGCACAGTAACGTACATAGACCATTTAAAACACCGTCGAACAGTGGCTTGAGATACTTTGTCACCTTCATCAATGACTACAGCAGGAAGCTCTACGTGTACTTCATGAAAAGGAAAGGCAAGATCCTGGACCGGATGAAGGAGTACGTCGCAGCGGTGGAGAGGCAGACTGGCCGGAAGGTCAAAGCGCTGTGCAACGACAATGGCGGAGAGTTCGTGGGCTGTAGCGGGTGGATGAAGCAGTAGGGCATCAAGTGGGAACCCACTACACCATACTCGCCACAATCCAACAGAGTGGCAGAGCGCGTGAACCAGACGGTGCTAAACATGGTGCGGACCATGCTTGTGGATGCGGGGTTGCCGCGAGGATTCTGGGCGGAGGCTGTACCTACAGCAAGCTACACCATCAACCTCACCTCAACAGTGGTGCGGAAGGGCAAGGGCGGCTGGAAGACGCCGCAAGAGATTTGGAGCGGGCGCAAGCCAAACGTGGCGCACCTGAAGGTGTTCGATTGCAAGGGGCATGCGATGGTACAGGTGGAGCAACGACGCGACAACAAGCTGGAATTGCGGGCAAAACCGTGCTTGTTCCTCGCCTACAAGAACGCGCAAAAGGCGTATTGGCTTTGGGACCCACGCAAGCAAGACATCATCCGCAGGCGTGATGTCAAGTTTGACGAGTAACAGAGCTTCAGCAACAGCAACAACGACATGAACGTTGGGAACACTCCAAAATAGGGGGAGTGGTTCAAGCTCCTTGACTACGAGGAGGAGCCGGCAGACGCAGAGGTCGATGATGCGACGTCAGAGCACGGTGATGCAGTAGATGCAGCAAACGACACGGAGAACTTCGACAATGATGTTGCTGGGCTAGAGATCTGGCAGAATGATCCTTCGAAGTAGGCACCCGGGTGTCGAAGTGCACACTTCGGCGCAATTCATGTCCGGCGTCGGAGAAAAGATCTCTGAACGCACTGCTTGTCCGGTAGATGGATCATCGGAACGGGAGGGATCCTCGGGAAGCCGTCAGGTCGATGATTCACCGGAGCGGGCAGAGTCGGAAGGATTAGAGCAGAGCATCGAGACTCCACCAAAACTGCCACGCCGTAGCAGGAGGCAGCGGAGAGCGAGGAAGCGTTTCAACGTAGGCACCGGTTGATAAATCGGCATTACGCGGTGCATGTTGGCTACATCAACGAAAGTGACAACCGTGCAAGAGTCGCTTGCATGAACCGAGGGGAAGCAGTGGGACGCTGCCATCAAGTCGGAGCTGGCGTCCATTGCAAACATGACATGTGGGAGCTGGTTGACTGGCCGAAAGATGCCAAGGTCATCGGCTCGAAGTGGGTCTTCAAGACCAAGTTCACAAAGGAAGGTGTGGTCGACAAGTACAAGGTACGGCTCGTGGCAAAGGGGTACGCACAACAGAAGGGCGAGCACTACGATGAGAGGTTTTCCCCCGTCACCAAGTTCACAAGCATCCGGGCGATCCTTGCAGTGGTAGTCGCAAAGGACGTGGAGCTCTTCCAGATGGACATAAAGATGGCCTTCCTCAACGGCATCATTGACAAAGAAATCTACATGGAGGTGTCGGAGGTGGTGGAAGGTGTGCAAGTTGCGGAAGTAGTTGTACGGGCTAAACCAATCACCCCGATGCAGGTACCAAAAGATGGACAACTTCATGGCAGAACTCGGCTTCAAGCGTTGTGAGGCGGATCACAGCATGTACATGCAGTGCAGCTAGAAGCTAAATCAAATCGTTGCACTCTACGTGGACGATCTGATCTTGTGCTCCTCAGACCTGTCAAACCTACAATAGTTGAAAGAGTAGTTGAGTTGTAGGTTCCAGATGGCGGACCTAGGAGAGCTAGAGTTCTATCGCGGGGTGAGCATTACGCGGAACCGGAGGGCGCGCACGCTTGAGCTGGGGCAGGCCAAGTACGTGGCTGAGGTGCTGAAGCGGTATGATATAGAGGACTGCAATTCACTGTGCAATCCTCTCTCCATGACTTGTGAAGTGAGTGCGGCAATGGCGCCGCAAGCAATAGAAGATCCGGAGGATATGGCAAGGGTGCTTTACCGATCGGCGGTGGGTAGCCTCATGTACGCTATGGTGGTGACTTGAGCGAACCTGGCCTACACAGTGGGTCAAGTGAGTAGGTACGTGGCTGACCCAGGGCCAGTACATTGGCAGGCGGTCAAGCGCATCGTCAGCTACCTACAGGCAACGCGACATGCGCGCCTGAGGTTCGACGGCAAAGGGCGGGCGGACCCTTTGCGCGTGGTCTGCTACACGGATGCGAACTATGCTGGGGATGTGGACAAGAGGAAGTCCACATCCGGCTACATGTTCTTCCTTGTTGGTGCAGCGGTCTCATGGTGTTGTAGGAAGCACGACTCTGTTGCCACATTCACATTGGAAGCAGAGTACATCACACTGTCCGAGGCGACCAAGGACGCGGTGTGGCTACGCAGGTTGCTTGGGGAGCTGGGCGTGCCGCAGCAGGAGCCAACGGTGGTGTAAGAGGACAACACCTTCTCCATCTCGCAAACCAACAACCCGACGCGGCACAGGAGGACAAAGCACATCGATATGCATTATCACTACGCACGGGACATGGTCGAGAACGGGCAGGTGGTGCTGCAGCAATACAGCATGCACAACATCCTTGCAAATTGCTTCACCAAAGCACAACCGGCGGACTGGCACGCGATGAGGGTTGGCGGACTGGGGATGACCAGCTATGATGGACTGGAGGGCATTGCACAAGATGATTAAGAGCACGCATGAGCAATGGACATGGCACATGCAAGGGGGAGAATGTTCAGAAATTGCCCGTCCGCATGCCCAAGTGCGACGCCCGGAGGTGCAGACGAGCCGCAAGAAAGTGGAAACTCTACGCCGGTGGATCCGGTGGCTGAATGATTGCTTGGATATTGAAATGGATGATTTTCTCCTCAAGTTGACAAGTTGCTCAATCCAGTGGAAGTTTCACTAGAATCAGACTAGTATCAAGGGAGATATGGCTTTCCAAAGTTGGGGTACGCAACGTGTCTAAGAACCGGCTGCGACTCGAAATCCAATGGATAATTGACCGGACTGAGCAACAAAAATACCATATAGAGAAATTGCTCTAAAAGGCCTGCCGAGGCGTCCGGTGGATAATCCACCTGATCAGGTGGATCATCCCCCGGATCTTGTAGTGCAGGTTCTTACTGAGGGACTTCGCCAAATCATGGCTCGGAATCCAAAACTGAGAAGTACTTTTTGTTTCTCGGTCAAAATTCCGACTGGAGGTCCACAGACAGGTTTCAGACCTTGTCACACCCCATCACCAAACTCGACCTAAAAGTGGGGGAGGTGCGTCAAAAAAGTGCAGGGGACCCAAGATCACGTGCAATGGGATCTGTGTCTTGGGAAAGGTGCTTCGCACGTGAAGGAAGGCACCACGGCGTGTGGCGGGGTCACGCTTCTGTCGTGGGTGAGACATACGCTTTGGCAAGCGTAACTTGGGCTATGTTTGGCGGAATTGCACGCGGTTTAGTGCATTCAAAAGCTCATGACTAGCTCTATAAATGTTGTTTTCATGTCCATGTACAAAAACTGATTTGAAATTGCGTTATTCCCTTCGCAAAAGTGACTTTCTCTAAATTCCTACTCACATAACATGAGGCGACCAGAAAGCTCACGCTCAGTCTCAGATTCGCCCCAAAAAAAAGAAGTGAACTACCAAGAGATGATCAGACAAACGTTGGGACCGCATCTTGTGGATTCCTCTTGACAAAGGGTTATGGGCCCACAAGTCTGATAGCATCCATTGTTCACGTCTTCCGCAACGCATGGCACAGTCATGTTGGACGTCGCCGTGAAGCTCTTAGAACCAGTCGGAGTAGTAGCTGCGCACATGGCGCAGAAGGAGACGCAACCCATTGAGAAGTAAGTGGGCGGCCCAGGCTTTGCGCTATGGAGGTGGCAGTTTGAGTTGCACTTCTTGCAAAAGGGACTGCTGGACGTCATGTTGGGAAAGGAGGTGCTCGTAAAGGTGACTGTTGCGAACGCGAAGAAGTAGGCCTTCAAAAAGAAGAACAGAGAGTTTCTCATGCTCTTGGTGTCCTGGACAGCCGAGTTCCAGTGGGGCTACGTCCAAGGCTGCAAGCTGATAACCAAAGCTTGGCGAAAGCTCTACGCCATTCACCAATCCAAGTCGCTCGTGAACAATATCTTCGCGATAAAGCGACTCCTCACAACGAGAATGGAGGAGGGAGATGATGTCATCTCCGTGATGCAGTAGATCGAGTCGCTCGCCTGGCAATGCAATGATGTGGGGTGGAAGATTGACACAAAGCTGCAGGCGACGGCCCTCCTCATGGCCCTACCTGACAGTGGGGGTCCATTCATCACCTATCTCGGAGGATGGTTGGAAGACAAGGTCACCTGTGGCTCGGTCACATAATACACCTGCTACGAGGCGCAGCAACGGAGCTATGGGGAGTCCTTGTCTTTTTCATCGGTCCTCATCACCAAAACCCGTGGTGTTGGAAGCGGGTGTACAGGAAGCGGCGGAAAGGGCGGCGGCAAGAAGGGTGCCAAGAAAGGTGCATGCCAAAACTGCGGCAAGGGGGGCCATTGGGCCGGTGAGTGCCTGGAGGAAACGAAGACTGACGACAAAAATAACAAGGGCAGGTTGCTCCTCAACGGCTAGAAGAACCACTTCCTTCAAAAGGCTAACAGGCACTGCCTGGATTCCGGGGCCGAGGAGCACACCCAAGTCAAGAAGGTGGGTTTTGTCACCTATGAGAAGTCCTCCAAGGCAATGGTGGTCGCGAACGACAAAGTCCAGCCGGCGGCGTCCAAGGCGACGTGGAGATGGAAATTGTGGTGGGGGGTAAGAAGGAGATGTGTACAATTCGTGATGTGCAGCACGTCCCTGGGCTAGGTGACATCCTAAGTGTCAGCCGCTTGACGGACAAGGGATATGAGGTGCTCTTCCGCAGCAAAGGAACAGTGGTGCGCATCAACGACGATGGCGAGGTCGTGTTGGAGGCGAAGCACGATACCGGTCTCTATATCGTGGAGACCAAGGTGGTCCCCGCGGCATCCGACGCAGCAGAGTAGCAGGAACGCATCGTCAACATGGCCAAGGGAGGAAGTGCTGATCTAGAGCTCGGGCACCGACGGTTGGGGCACTCGGCGCTTGCAATCGTTAAGGAGATGGAGAAGCGTGACATGGTACACGACCTCGTCATCTATGGTGTAGCAGACGTGACAGCAGATGTAGCCTCACAAAAAATGTGCAAGCCTTGCATTTTGGGCAAGGCAAGGCGCAAGCCGTTCAATGAGAATGAGGCTCGCGCAAAGGACCTGCTAGAGGTCGTGTACAACGTGTGTAGACCATTCAAAGCACCGTCAAACAGAGGCTTGAGATACTTTGTCACCTTCATCGATGACTGCAGCAGGAAGCTCTACGTATACTTCATGAAGTGGACCGGCTGAAGGAGTACGTCGCAGCAGTGACGAGGAAGACAGGCCGGAAAGTCAGAGCGTTACGCAACGACACTGGCGTAGAGTTTGCGGGCTGCAGCAGGTGGATGAAGCAGCAAGGCATCAAGTGGGAACCGACTACACCATACTCGCCACAATCCAACAGAGTGGTAGAGCGGGCAAACCAAACGCTTCTTAGCATGGTGCCGGCCACGCTCCTGGATGCGAGGTTGTTGCGAGGGTTCTGGGCGGAGACGTACACCAAGCTACACCATGAGCCTCATCCCAACCGCGGTGCTGAAGGGCAAGGGCGGCTCAAAGATGGCGTAGGTGGTTTGGAACGGGCGCAAGCCTAACGTGGCACACCTGAAGGTATTTGGGTACAAGGGACAAGCAATGGTATAGACGGCGCGACGACGCGTCAACAAGCTAGAACCGCGGGCAAAGCCATGCGTGTTCCTCACTTACAAGAGCACGCAAAAGGTGTATCCGCTCTGGGACCTATGTACGCAAGAGATCATCCGTAGTTGTGATGCCAAGTTCGACGAGTAGCAGAGCTTCAGTAGTAGCAGCAACGAAATGAACGTCGGGAACACTCCAAAACAAGGAGGAGTGGTTTGAGCTTCTTCACTATGAGAAGGAACCGGCCGACGCGGAGGTGGATGATGCGATGTTGGAGCACGGCAATGTAGCAGGTGCAGTAGCCAACACGGAGGACTTCAACGACGATGCTGCTAGGCTAGAGATCTGGTGAAATGACCCGTCCAAGGAGGCACCATGGATGTCAAAGTGCGCACTCCCGGTGGAGTTTGCGTTGGGCGTCGGAGAAAAATCCTCTAAACGCGCCACTTGTCTGGTCGATGGTTCATCGGACCGGGAGGGATCCTCCGGGAGCCTTCGGGTCGATGATTCACTAGAGCAGGCAGAGTCGGAAGGATCACAGCAGATCGTCAAGACGCCACCAAAACTGTCGCGCCGCAGCAGGAGGCAACGGAGAGCGGGGAAGCATTTCAACGTAGGCACCAGTCAATGTATCGGCATGACCCGGTGCATGCTGGCTGCATCAACAAAACTGACAATTGTGCAAGAGGCGCATGCACAACCCGAGGGGAAGTAGTGGGACGCTACCAACAAGTCGGAATTGGTGTCCATTGCTGAAATGACACATGGAAGCTGGTTGACAGGCCGAAAGACCCAAAGTCATTGGCTTAAAGTGGGTCTTCAAGACCAAGTTCACAAAGGAAGGTGTGGTCGACAAGTAGAAGGCACGGCTCGTGGCGAAGGGGTACGCATAGCGTAAGGATGAGTACTACCAAGAGACCTTTGCCCTCATCACCAAGTTCACAAACATTTGGACGATCCTTGCGGTGGCAGTTGCGAAGGACATGGAGCTCTACCAGATGGATGTAAAGACAATCTTCCTCAACGGCATCATTGACAGAGAAATCTACATGGAGGTGTTGCAGGGGGTGCAGGCGCCGAAGGACAAGGTGTGCAAGATGCGGAAGTACTTGTTTGGGCTAGAACAATCATTCCGATGCTGGTACCAATAGATGGACAACTTCATGGCACAACTCAGCTTCAAGCGTTGTGAGGCGGATCACAGCATGTACGTGTAGCGCAGCAAGAAGCTCCATCATATTGTTGCACTGTACGTGGACGATATGATCTTGTACTCTTGAGACCTGCTGAACCTACAACCGCTGAAAGAGCAGGTGACTTGCATGTTCCAGATGGCGGACATGGGCAAGCTAGAGTTCTACCTCGGGGTGACCATTACGTGGAACCGGAGGGCGCGCACGCTTGAGCTAGGGCAGGCCAAATACGTGGCTCAGGTGCTGAAGAAGTATGAAATGGAGGAATGTAAACGTGTGTACAATCCTATCTCCACGACTTGTGAATTGAGTGCGACAATGGCGCCGCAAACAAAAGAAGATCGGGAGGATATGACAAGGGTTCCTTACCAATCGGCGGTGGGCAGTCTCATGTACGCTATGGTGGCAACTCCACCGGACTTGGCCTACGCGGTGGGCCAAGTGAGCAGGTATGTGGCCGATCCAGGACCACTACAGTGGCAGGCGGCCAAGCGCATCATCCGCTACCTACAAGCGACGCGACACGCGCGCCTGAGGTTCGACGGAAAGGGACGGGGGGACTCTTTGTGCCTGGTCTGCTACACAGATGCAGACTATGCTGGTGATGTGGATAAGCGCAAGTCCACATCCGGCTACGTGTTCTTCCTCGTTGGTGTAGCGGTCTCGTGGTGCTGCAAGAAGCACGACTGTGTTGCCATATCCTCATTGGAAGCAGAGTACATTGCACTGGCCGAGGCGGTCAAGGAAGCAGTGTGGCTCCAAAGGTTGCTGCGAGAGCTGGGCGTGCCGTTGCAGGAGCCAACAGTGGTGCAAGAGGACAATAGCGGCTCCATCTCGCCGACCAAAAACCCGACAGGACAGAGGAGGACGAAGCACATCAATGTGTGTTATCACTACGCATGGGATATGGTCAAGAAGGGGCAGGTGGTACTGCAGCACTGCAGCACACACAACATCCTTGCGAATTGCATGACCAAAGCCCAACTCGCGGACGGGCACGCGATGAGCATGGGCGCACTTGGGATGACCAGCTATGATGGGTTGGAGGGCGCAGCAAAAGATGATTGAGAGCAAGCATGAGCAATGGGCATAGCACGTGCAAGGGGGAGAATGTTGAAGAAATGCCCCTCTGCATGCCCAAGTGCGACGTCGGAGGCGCAGACGAGGCGCCAGAAAGTGGAAACTCTGTGCCAGCGGATCTGGTGACTCAAGGATTCCTCAGATCCTCAAATAGATGGTTTGCCATTAAAGTTGACAAGTTGCTCAATCCAATGGAAGTTGTTTCACCAGAATCCGACTAGTATCAAGGGAGATATGGCTTTCCAAAGTTGGGGTTTGCAACGACTCTGAGAACCGACTGCTACTCGAAATCCAATTGACAATTGACCGGACTGAGAAACAAAAACATCTGGAGAAATTGCTCTGAAAGGCCTGCCGAGGCGTCCGGTGGATAATCCACCTGATCAAGTGGATCATCCACCGGATCCTGTAGTGCAGGTTGTTACTGAGGGACTGAGCCAAAATCATGGCTCGGCACCCAAAACTCAGTAGTACGTTTTGTTTCTCGGGGATGGTCGAAATTCCGACCGTAGGTCCACGAATAGGTTTCAAAACTGGTCCCACCCAATCACCAAACTCGACCCAAAAGTGGGGGAGGTGCGTGGAAATAGTGCAGGGGACTCATACATGACGTGCAATGGGATCTGTGTCTTGGGAAAGGTGCTTCCACGTGAAGGAAGGCACCACGGCGTGTGGCGAGGTTAGGCTTCTGTGGTGGGTGAGACCTGCGCTTTGGCAAGTGTAACTTGGGCTACGGCTGGCCAAATTGCGTGCAGTTTGGTGCGTTTGAAAGCTCATGACTAGCTTCATAAATGTTGTGATCATGTCCATGCAAAAAAGCCTATTGAAAAATCGTGTTATTCCCTTCCTACTCACATAGGGCGAGGCGACTAGAAAGTTCATGTCGAGCCTAAGATTCACCGAAGACAGAAGAAATGAACTACCAAGAGGCGATCAGACAAACGTCGGGACAGCATCCTGTGGATTCCTCCTGACACACTGTGGCTACTAGCCTAAGTGGGGAGGGGTCCTCCTCTGGTGGGGTGATCCCTAGTCCCCCTTTCCTATAGTAGGTACAGTAGCAATTACAACAGCAGAAGCAGCAGCAGCAGTAGCAACAGTAGTAGCAACAGTAGTTGTAGCAGTAGTAGTAGTAGTAGTAGTAGTAGTAGTAGTAGTAGTAGTAGTAGTAGTAGTAGTAGTAGTAGTAGTAATAGTAGTAGAAGTAGTAGCAGCAGCCGCAGTAGCAGCAATAGTGGTAGCCGCAGTAGTAGTAGCAACAACAAAACCAGCAATAGCAACAGCACCAGCAATTACAATAGTAGTAGTGCCAACACCCTACAAGCTTTGTTATTGATCATTCTTTCTCCGTAGATGCCCTTGTCACTTTCCGCCAGCGGCTTGCAATGTTGACATAACAACTAGCGGCATTACAGCTACCGCCATCGCCGGCGCTGCAGCAGTCCCTATAGTAGCATTAGCAGACGCCGTCGCAGCAAAAACATCAACAACCTTAGTAGTAGCATCAGCAACCGCCGCCGCAATAGCAGTAGCTACTACCGTAGTAGCCGCCGCGGCAAGAGCCGTACCATTGTCAACATGCACCGTTTGTTCCACTCAGATACACGAGCCCTGCGATCTCTTATGCCACGTTATACACGGCACAACACTCCCAGTACCAACAACAGATGGTGAAATCAATCCTAGGCCCCACTCAAGGTGCCGGCCGTAGGCCAAAGGACTTTGAAACCCTCCCGTCGCCGCTTGAGGCTGGCGATCAATTTCGGAGCTGGGAACTTAGTTTCTGGATGAGGGCATAGGGCGAGAGCCTATGGCCTTTCAATGTCCTCTCCTTCGATTCCACTCAGGCCGACCACGTTTATAACGCCAGTGGCGTCGTGCATGCCCTTGTCCCCATGGCCCCTTCAGGCGCACGTCTCGCCCTGGAACTCTTCCTCGGTGACCTCACCATTGGCTCCCATCCTGACTCAGTAGCAGCGTGGCACATATTCGCGTGCCCTCATTACCTTTCCAGTGATGTTGAGACCAACCGCCTGCTCTGGGAGTTCAACTCCCTCTGCATGGGGGAGACCGAGACGGTCACCTCCTATTGGCAGCACGTAGAGGACCTTCTACGCTCCCTTGGAGATGCTGCGACACCCCTCTCCTTGCGCTCTTGACCATCAAGCGCGGCGCCATCGACCCCTTCTCCGGCGTGTTCGGTCATTTACTCCGAGGACGTTCTTTCCGCCATGGGCGTACGAGCTCTTCCTCCGCATCAAGGAAGCTCGTCAAGAGTCACACATCCATCCCACGAAGTCCCTCGCCTCTCCTGCCGTCGCCTTTATGGCTGTGGGCACTCCAGCAATAGCAGCATCTTTTGGTACCCCCTCGTCTGGCAAGAAGAAGAAGAAGGGAAAGAAGGGCAAAGGGCCTTAGCAACAAACTAACGGATCAGGCAGGGCTAGCCTCGTCTGCCACAATTGTGGCCAGTCAAGATACGGGTGGTATACGTGTCCACTCCCGACTGACGAGGCTCGTGTCATCGCCACCATGCGTTGCTAGTGCAAGCACCGCCTTGCCACAAGTGCCGTGACCGTCGCTGTTCCTGTCGCATCTGCGTCGCTCGTGACAACCCCACTACAGCCTCCTCCGTAGTCATCCGTGCCCGCTCCTCCGTCCCCGAAGCCTTTCTTTCCCTTCCTGGACTCCAGCGCTATCACACCGCAGTCGGTCTACTCTGTTGTATCCTCTGCCCGCGAGCGCCAATAGAAGCAGTTCATCGCCTTCTAGCTCGACCTTCCTCGCCCTCCTCCCCAGGGAAGTGCGAGTTGCATAGTTGCTAATTTCTCCCCATGGCCACGAGCCCACGCAACTAGTAGCAGTAGTAGCAGTTTGGGCATCAGAGAGGCAAGAAAGAAAGCAAGTGTGACTACTGCCAAGGAAAAAGGGGCACTATAAGAAAGAGTGCTTCAATTTCAAAAGGGAGCAAAAGGAGTAGCAGCAGCAACAACAAAAGCAAAAGTCTCCACAACAGCAGCAGTAGCAGTCATAGTAGCGTCAGCAGTAGCAGTAGTAGAACCAGTTTGGAGTGTGCCACTTTGGCAACATGAACGTAGCCAAGGAGGTGGACGAATGCCTCTTTATGGCAAAGTTTGACATGTCGCAGGTCGAGAAGGTGTACTTGGCATGGTACAAGGCGGTCCTTGTACC
Source organism: Penium margaritaceum (assembly GCA_023375785.1). Classification (NCBI taxonomy): domain Eukaryota; kingdom Viridiplantae; phylum Streptophyta; class Zygnematophyceae; order Desmidiales; family Peniaceae; genus Penium; species Penium margaritaceum. Next base: position 359,195 of record SZWC01000624.1, on the reverse strand, counting down.
AAAGAAATTTGGTGAGGGGGGAAATGACAGCAGCTGCGAGGACCACTCCTTGTGGTGCGTTAGATTTTAAGTGCAACCTCGGTAGGTTGCACTTAAAGTCTAACGCACCACAAGGAGTGGTCCTCGCAGCTGCTGTCATTTCCCCCCTCACCAAATTTCTTTGGGTGATGATCGGATGGTGTATGCTCAGGGGATTGGGATTGTGGAGATCTGGTTGAAAACCCTGCGTGGCATTAAAGTAGGAGTGTTCCATGGCGTGCTATATGTACCCAATGTTGCATTCAACCGCCTCTCAGTCTCCTCTCTCACCATCATAGGACTACACGTTGTCTTTGACGATGACTATGGCTACATCCTCAACAAGGACACTAGAGAGGAGTTGGCCAACTGCTCTAATGTACCTCCTCCTAAGGGGAACTAAGATTCTGCATGAGCAGAGTCTTGCAGCAATAATGCAGACCACAGATGGTGAGATGTGGCATATGCAACAGGGCTACATTGGCATGCGTACCTTGTAGTAGCTTCAAACAAAGCAGATGGTGCGTGACCTATCCACCATCTCCAACTTTGAGCAGTAGTTATGCATCATCTAATCAGAGGGGAAGCAGCATCGCGAGGCATTTTTTGGAGTAGGGGAATGCGCAAAGGAGGTGGTAGAGCTCGTCCACACATACTTGTGTAGCCCGATGCAGACCCAAAGCTTTGGAGACTCTAGGTATTTTTTGACCTTCATTGATGATTCTAGCCGTTACACTACTGTGTACTTCCTCTCTTCCAACAACCAGTGCTTTGACAGGTTCAAGGAGTTCAAGGCGATGGTGGAGAACAAGAATGGCAAGAAAATCAAAGTGCTCCACAGCGACCGCGGTGGAGAGTACCTGAGTAAGGAATTCCGGGACTACCTCGCAACAGCTGGCATTAAGGCGCAACGTATCACGCCGTTCTTGCCGTAACAGAATGGTGTGGCACAACGTGCTAACCCCACCATCCTTCAGTTGGCACGCTCCACGCTGCACGCGGCTTGGCTCACATACGACGTTTGGGCCAAAGCAATGAGCATTACGGTGTACATAAAAAACTACAGTCCAACTAAGGCGCTGGAGAAAATGACGCCGTACGAGGCGTGGTTCGGCAAGAAGCCAAGCGTGGGTCATCTCTGAGCGTTTGGTAGCCTGGCTTACATGCATGTGCCCAAGGAGAAGTGGCAGAAATGGGATGCAAAGAGTGCATAGATGCTGATGATCGGCTATGACGTGACCAGCAAGGCGTATTGCCTTTATGAGAGGAATACTGGCCACATAATCATTTTAAGAGGTTTCATCTGTAAGGAAGGTAACGTCATCGACACCAACATCATTTGTGAAAAGATAGTAGACCCAGTAGCTGAGAAGGTAGTGGGAGCAGAAATCCTTCTTGATCCAGTCTTTCTTGATCCTTCCTCCCTATGAGAGTAGGAGAACCAATCTACTCTCCCATGTTTGATGTAGCAGATACAACGGCCTCATCCGCATAAGTAGAGGAAGGGGATGCAGCATCACCAGCAGCAGCATTTATGCCAGCACCACCGCACGAGCCGCCCGCTAACGCTCAAGTTTTAGGTCATAGGTACCTTCTGAGGGTACGCTACAAGCCTGGTGAGCACGACCCATTCTGGATGTTGCAAAAACCAGAACAGATGAACGTTGGAGTTGCAAGAGATTCAGATGAAGTAACGTCATACAAGGAGGCCATGGCTGCACCAGATGCAGTAGATTGGGTACAAGCTATACAGTAGGAGATACATTTGTAGCTGGACAACTACACATGGGAGCTGACTGTGCGTCCACATGGACGCAAGGTGGTCAAGTGCAAGTGGGTGTTGAAGAAGAAGCAAGAGCAAATGGCAACCTGGAAAAGTAGAAGGCGAGGCAGGTCGCGAAGGGCTACTCACAGCAAGACGGCATCGACTACACAAAAACCTTTGCCTCCATTGTAAAGTTTGCCTCTATGCGCATCCACCTCTCTTATGCAGCAGCTAAGGACTTTCAGGTTCACTACATGGATGTCAAGATGACATTCTTGAATGGTGACTTAGAGGAGATCTACATGGAGCAGCCAGAGGGGTTCGTCATGGATGGTCAGGAGCACCTGGTTTGTAACTTGTAAAAGTTGCTTTACGGCCTCAAGGAAGCGTCGCGTGCTTGGAACCAGAAGTTTTATGTAGCACTGTAGTGCATGGGGTTCGAGCGCAACGAGTGTGACTACAGCGTTTATCTTTAGCAGCATGGATATGAGATCCTCATCATGATTGTTTATGTGGATGACATGCTCTGCCTTTCCAATAGCATGTCTACACTACAGGAGTTCAAGGAGGCCACATAGGAGTACTTCCATATGTCTGATCTCGGGAAGGCGTCATGCTTCCTTGTCATCCAGATCACGCGTGACCGCAAATCATGCTCTCTCTCGCTACATTAGAGGTGCTACATCAAGGACGTCTTGCAATGGTTCGGCTTGGCAGAAACCAAACCCATAGGCATGCCATTGGAGACAGGACAGTTCTTGTGAGCTTTATTGGAGAGGTAGATGCAGCTAAGTAGTAGAAGTACCAGACTTTTGTCAGCAGTCTTATGCACCTAATGGTGGCAACCAGGCCGGACCTTGCACAGGCTGTGAGCGTTGTGAGTCAATACATGGCTAATCACGGACATGAGCATTAGAAGGCAGTGAAGTGTATCTTTTGCTACCTTGCGGGAACCATCAATGTCGGCATCACCTACAACAACAACAACAACATCATCATTGGCTATACACATGCAGATTAGGCTTCAAAACCTGAGAACAGCAAGTCCATATTTGGACATGTGTTTCTCATGAATGGAGGTACCATCAGGTGGTGCAGCAAGCTACATGTGGTCCTGGCTTCCTCAAGCACAAAGCAGAGTATGTCTCTCTCAGTTTTTGAGCCAAGGAAGCAGTTTGGCTTCAGTGTCTCATGGCGGAGATGAGTGGGAGTGCAACAGTTTTAGTTCCCATGTGCATCAAGAACTAGAGTGCATTTGCGCTTGCGAAGAACCCTGACCACCATGCTCGCACCAAGCACATCGACAGCTCATATCACTTCATCAGGCACATGGTAGAGGAGGGTGCCATCAAGCTAGAGTTTACTCCAAGTACCAAGCAAGTCGCCAATTGTTGTTCCAAGCCACTAACCCGTTAGAAGCATCAGTTCTGCATGAAGGCATGTGGACTCAGCCCACTCTGTTTGTGGCAAAGTTGGAGATTATTGGACATAAGGCCATCCGGTTCAGTTTGAGGTCCATAGGAGCACGTTCCAGGAAACTACCAGATGCTTCATCCAATCAAAAATCTGTTTCCACCATTGCAAAGATTAACTGAAAAGTTTTGTATGGTCCAAGTCTCACGCTCATCCAATGGTCGGATTGAGAGATATGAATTTTTGAAGTTTCCGAGGTCATGGATCGCCGATGTCTGGTTGACCATGGGTGACGGTTCCATGCTTTAGCCTGAGAAAAGAAAAAGGCAAGAGGTCTAGGGTCAAGACCTGATGGGAGAAATATCCAAAAAGTTCCTTGGTCTTAGGATTGCCTTGTCATAGTGTGCAGACTACGATAAAGGTACCTTTCCTTCCTTTTTAGGTGAAGTGAGATCCTTGTGTGCTAGGCATGGACACATGGTGATTCTCCATGGGATTGTGGATTATGTGACCACTAGGAGTGAGCCATGAGAGCATTCTCTAGCTCTCCAGGTTGTGTGTGATTGGTCAGCCTCATTGCTGGACTTACTTCCTCTCTTGTGTGAGATTGTGGACTCTAGTGTGTGAGCCTTAGCCTCCAGAGCTAAGTGGTGTGGCTTGTGAGAGGGCTGTCTTGCCCATGCTTTAGCTCTATATGTACTCCATCATTTTCAGTGATTCAAACATCATTTTTCAGCACAACGCATGCTCTTCCAGTCCCTCATGCTCACTATTCCAAGGCTCCCTCTCTGCTTCAGCTCCAACACTTAAGGCCCCTCCATTAATGAGAAACCCATGCTGAGAGATGGACTTGTGATCATTAGGGCTTGAAGGCCCATCTGTGTCTGTATAGCAGTAGGTTGCGCAGCACAGAGGCAAGAAGAAAGGCAACTTACACTATTGTAAGAAAGAAGGGTACTATAAGAAAGAGTGATTCAATTTGAAGAGAGACAAGAAGGAGTTGCAGCAACAGTAGCAGAAGTAGTAGTCTCTACAATATCATCAGTAGCAATGATTGCACTGTTGGGAGCTGCAGTAGCAGATACAGGTTGGAGTGCGCCGCTTTGGCAACATGAACGTGGCAAAATAGGTGCACGACCGCCTCTTCATGGCAAAGTCCGACATGTCGCAGTTGGAGAAGGCAGACTTGGTATGGTACAAAGATTCAAGGTGCACCTAAAGTCTGACGCACCTCAAGAATTGGTTCGTACAACTGTTGTCAATTCCCCCTTGCGTTATTGCTAAGAGTGATGATTGCATCATGTATGTTGAGGGGATGGGGATTGTGGGGATGTGGTTAGAGACCCCGCGTGACATTGAATTAGGAGTGTTCCATGGCGTGCTGAATGTACCTGATGCTACATTCAACGTTCTCTCAGTCTCCTCTCTCACCAACACAGGATTGTGCGCCATTTATGACGATAACTATGGTAACATCCTTGACAAGGAAACAGGAGAGAAGTTGGCCAGGTCGGGAAAGGAAGGAGAGTCTTGTAATAGTAGTGTACGGAGCATGTAGTAAAGTATGTATCGCCTGCAGGGAGCAACCAAGATCCTGCCTGGGCCGAGTCTTGCAACAGTAGTGCAGGTAACGGATGGTGAAATCTGGCATGCGCACTATGGCCACATTGGCATGCTAGCCTTGTAGCAGCTTCAAGTAAAGCAGATGGTGCGTGACTTGTCCACCATCTCGAACTTTCAGCAGCAGTTATGCATCGGCTGTTTGGAGGGGAAGTAGCAACGCGAGGCGTTTTTTGGAGTAGAAGAACATATGAAGGAGGTGGTGGAGCTGGTCCATAAAGACTTGTGTGGCCCGATGTAGACCGAGAGCTTTGGAGGCTCTAGGTATTTTCTAACCTTCATTGATGATTTCAGCCGTTACACTGCTATGGATTTCCTAGCTTCCAAGGACCACAGCTTTGACAGGTTTAAGGAGCTCAAGGTAATGGTTGAGAGCCACACTAAGAAGAAAATCAAGGCGTTGCGTAGTGACCGTGGTGGAGAGTACATAAGCATGGAGTTCCAGGACTACATTGCAGCAACTGGCATAAAGGCGTAGCGTACCGCGCCATTCTCACCACAGCAGAACGGTGTAGCACAACATGCCAATGGCACCATGGTTGAGTCAGCGCGCTCTATGCTATACGAGACTCGGCTGACATATGAATTTTTGGCCGAAGCTGTGAATACGACGGTGTACATTAAGAAATGCAGTCCAACTAAGGTTCTAGAGCAGATTACACCGTACGAGACGTGGTTCGGCAAGAAGCCAAGCGTGTGTCATCTCCAAGCGTTTGGTAGCCTTCCACACACGTATGTACCCAAAGAGAAGCACCAAAAATGGGACGCAAAGAGCGTGCAAATGTTGATGATTGGCTATGACGTGGCCAGCAAGGCGAATTGCCTCCATGAGTGGAATACTGCCACGTCATCATTTCGAGGGATGTCATCTTTAACAAAGGTAACGTCATCGGTACCAACATCATTTGTAAAGAGACAACAGAACCAGCAGCTGACAAGGTAGTGGAAGCAAAAATCCTTCCTAATCCAGTCTCTATTGACCCTTCCTCAACTGTGATATTGGGAGAACTAGTCTACTCTCCCATGTATGATGCAGCAGATACAGCAGCCAAATCGGCGGAAGTAAAAGAAGGAGATACAACACCACCAGTAGTAGTAGTTATGCCATCAGTACCGTGCAAGTCGCCCGTGAACACTCCATCACCTGGACAAAGATACCCTCTCAGAGTGCACTACAAGCGTGGTGAGCGCGGCCATTTTTGGATATTGTAGAAACCAGAACAGATGAACGTCACAGTTGTAGCAGATTGAGATGAACCAATGTCATACAAGGAGGCCATGGCTGCACCTGATTTTGTAGATTGGGTGGAAGCTATGCAGCAGGAGATACAGCCGTAGCTGGACAATGGCATGTGGGAGCTAACTTAGCCTCTACATCGACGCAAGGTGGTCAAGTGAAAGTGGGAATTGAAGAAGTGAGGAGTAGATGGCAAGTGGAAAAGTACAAGGCGAGGCTCGTCGCCAAGGGCTACTCGTAGCAGGAGGGCATTGACTACACAAAAACCTTTGCCCCCATTGCAAAATTTACTTCTATGTGCATGCTCCTCTCGTATGCAAGAGCTGAGGACTTCCAAATTCACCACATGGATGTCAAGACGACATTCTTGAATGTTGACTTGGTAATTGAGATCTACATGGAGTAGCCAGAGGGATTTGTCATGGATGGCCAGGAGCACCTGGTTTGCAAGCTGCAGAAGTCGTATGACCTCAACCAAGCGCTGCCTTCTTGGAACCAGAAGATGGATGTGGCGCTATAGTGCATGGGATTTGAGCACAGTGAGTGTGACTATAGTGTTTATCGCTCGCAACATGGGTATGAGTTCCTCATCATGATTGTCTACGTAGATGATATGATGCTCCTTTCCAACAACATGTCTCCACTTGAGGAGTTCAAGGAGGCCATACAGGAGCACTTCTAGATGTCTGATTTTGGGGAGTCATCATACTTCCTCGGCATCTAGATCATGCGTGATTGCAAATCATGCTCTCTTTGGCTACAGAAGAGTGGCTACATGAAGGATGTATTCGAGCGGTTCGTGATAGTAGAGGCCAAGCCCATTGGCACTACGTTGTTGGAGGCGCAGGAGTACCTCCTGAATTTCAATAGAGAAGTAGATGCAGCTGAGCGGGAGGAGTACCAAAGCCCTATTGACAGTCTCATGTACCTCATGTTGGCAACCAAGCCGGACCTCACACAAGTTGTAGGCGCTGTGAGTGAGCACATGGCTAATCCCACACCAAAGCACCAGAAAGCAGTGAAACGGATCTTCCGCTACCTTGCTAGAACCATCAACATTGGCATCACCTACAACGACAACGACAACATCATTGGCAATACAGACGCAGATTGGGCTTCAAACTTTGAGGACCAAAATTCCACCTCTGGGCATGTGCTCCTCATGAATGATGAAGCCATCTGCTGGTGCGGCAAACGCCAAGTGGTCGTAACCACCTCAAGCACAGAAGTTGTGTACGTCTTTTTCAGTTTTGGAGCCAAGGAAGTAGTCTAGCTTCAGCGCCTCATGGCAGAGGTGAGAGGGAGTGCAGCAATTCAAGTTCCATGCACGTCGAAAACTAGAGGGCAATCACACTTGCCAAGAACCCCGAGTACCATGCTTGCATGAAGAACATTGACATTGCCTATCACTTCATCAGTCACATGGTGCAAGAGGGTGCTATCAAGCTGGAGTTCACTTTCACCAGTTTGCAGGTGGTTGATTTCTACACCAAACTTGTCACCTGTGAGAAGCCGCAGCTTTACATGAAAGCATGTGGACTCAGCCCACTCTGTCTACGGCAAAGACGGAGATTGTTGGAAAATGGGCCATCCGGTTAAGTTTTTGGTCCATAGGAGCAAGTTGAGGAAGATACCAGATGCATGCTCCGGTTGTCAATCTGACTTCACCATTCCAATGACCAAGTGGCAATTTGTCTACTGTCCAAGCTTCAGGCTAATCCAACGGTCTGATTACGAAATATTTTTTTTAAGTTTCTAGGGTCATGGAACACCGATGTCTTGGTGACTATGGGTGATGGCTCCATGCCTTGGCCTCAGAAAAGAAAAAGGCAAGTGGTTGAGGGTCAAGACCTGATGGAATAAATATCCAAGAAGTTCCTTGGTCTTAGAATTACCTTGTCAGGGTGTTCTGACTAGGATAAAGGTTCCTAATATTAATTTTTAGGTAAGGTGGGATCCTTGTGTGCTAGCCATGGACACATGGTAATTCTCCATGGAGTTGTGGGTCATGTGACCACTAGGAGTAGGCCATGAGAGAATTCTCTAGCTCTCTAGAACGTGTGTGACTCGTCAACCTGATTGCTAGGCTGAATTTCTCTCTTGTGTGAGATTGTGGACTCTTGTGTGTATGTCTTTTCCTCCATGGCTATGTGGTGTGGCTTGTCAGAGGGCTGACTTGCCCTAGCTCTTGCCTTATATGTACTCCATCATTTCAAGTGACTTAACAACCATTTTTTACCATAACTGATGTCTTTTCACGCCCACATGCTCGCTGCTCCAAGGCTCCCTCTCTCTTCAAGTTCCAACAGAGGGTACCTGCGACCTGGTGCCAGAGCGTTCGCGGGTGGCTGGTACGGTGCTTTTGACATAACTACTGCTACTGGTGGTGCGTTATCTCCTTCCTCTGCTTTTGTCAATCAGGCCGCTATATCTGCTGTATTTGTCATCGGAGAGTAGACTGATTCTCCCTCTGTCATAGTGGAGGAAGGATCAGGAGACACTAGATCACGAAGGATTTCTGCTCCCACTGCCTTTTCAATTGCTGGTTTTCTTTGTCTCTTTACAAGTGATATTGTTGCCAATGATGTTACCTTCATTAAAGACAACATCCCTTGAAATGATGAAGTGGCCAGTATCCCTCTTTTAGAGGCGATACACCTTATTGACCACATCATAGCCGATTATCAGCATCTGTACTCTTTGCATCCTATTTCTGCCGCTCCTCCTTGGATGCATACATGTCCGCCAGGCTGCCAAACACTCAGAGATGATCCACGCTAGGCTTTTTGCCAAACTACGCCTCGTACGGAATCTTCTGCTCTATGTTGGAACTGGAGGAGAGACGGAGCCTTGGAGTAGCAAACATGTGGGACTGGAAGGGCATCACTTGTGCTAAAGAGTGGTTGTTAAATCACTCAAAATGATGGAGTACATATAGAGCTAGAGCCTGGGCAAGTCAGCCCTCTCACAAGCCACACCACTTAGCCATAGAGGCTAAGGCTCACACACTAGAGTCCAAAATCTCACACAAGAGAGGAAATCAGCCTAGCAATCAGGCTGACCACTCACACACGACCTAGAGAGCTAGCAAATGCTCTCATGGCACACTCCTAGTGCTCACATAACCCACAATCCCATGGAGAATCGCCATGTGTCCATGGCTAGTACACAAGGATCTCACCTCACCTAAAAAGTAAGGAGAGGTACCTTTTTCGTAGTCAGCACAATCTGACAAGGCAACCCAAGAATCTAGGACCTTCTTGGATAATTCTCCATCAGGTCTCGACCCTGGACCACTTGCCCTTTTTCTTTTCTCAGGCTAAGGCATGGAGCCATCACCCATGGTTACCCAGATTTCGGTGGTCGATGACCCCGGAAACTTTGAAAATTCATATCTCCCAATCCGACCGTTGGATCTGCTTGAAACTTGGACCGTAGACGCATTGCAACCTGATCTTTCTCATGATGAATCCACGATCGGAGCACGTATCAAGTAGTTTCCTGGAACGTGCTCCTGTGGACCTGAAACTGAGCTGGATGACTCCTTTTCCAACAATCTCCCAGTTTGCCGCAGTCAGAGTGGGCTGAGTCCACATGCCTTCATGCAAAACTGCTACTTCTCACCGGTCACTGGCTTAGTACAGAAGTCAGCGACTTGCTTGCTGGTTGGAGTAAACTCCAGGTTGATAACACCGCTTAAACATGCACATTAAATGCTAAGGTACTCAATCTATGTACTTTTAGCGGTAAAACTAGCACATATTTCTTTTTGTACTTTAGTCGAAATAATCAATTTTGTACTGTGTACTTCGAAGATAGTAGGGTATCGGCAACCGATGGGGGGGATATCCAGTGCATCGGTCAGTTTGCCTTCCACGTTCCCGTGGTTGTCAGTTGTAACATCTTTTTCGACTGTGTGTGATCCGTGGATGGCGGACGACGCTCTAGCGGATAATGCAGCTGTCCGTTTGACCCCTCTCGGCGAGGAGGACAGCGGGGACGAGACAACCGCGGATGACAAACGGAAGGAATCAGATGACACCAGCGTCATTTGGACTGTGTTCACAAAAAAGGATGGACCCGCCGGCGAACCTTGCGTGTACTGCAACCTCTGCCCGGCTAACTACTCAGCGAGTAACAAGTCTGGCGGGAACACGGGCAACATGTGGAAGCACATGCGGGTGCAGCACAACGCCACGTGGAAAAAGCTGAAAGAGGATGCGGTGGCAGCGACTCTACGGGCAGCCACCATCCAAGTTGTCACCGTGGCTGCCGAGGTGCAGGGCGTCAACCCGGAGAACACTGAGATTGCGTGCGCTGTTTCGGCTGTGGGCCACGTCTTCAACAAAAAATACTTTGTCTCCTGCATCTGGAAGCACGTCATCGACAAGAACTGCTCCTTCCTCTCCATGGAGTCGCGCTGGCTACAGCAGGCCCTGCTTCACGCCAATCCTGCCGCGGTCTTGCCTGGNGCAGCCACCATCCAAGTTGTCACCGTGGCTGCCGAGGTGCAGGGCGTCAACCCGGAGAACACTGAGATTGCGTGCGCTGTTTCGGCTGTGGGCCACGTCTTCAACAAAAAATACTTTGTCTCCTGCATCTGGAAGCACGTCATCGACAAGAACTGCTCCTTCCTCTCCATGGAGTCGCGCTGGCTACAGCAGGCCCTGCTTCACGCCAATCCTGCCGCGGTCTTGCCTGGGCACATGATAATCTCGCGCCAAATCGTCATTGCAGCTGCAGCCTACCGAGCACGCATCAAGAAGATACTGACAGAGGTAAAGTCAGCGGTAAGCTTCACCACAGACGGGTGGAAAGGAGATAACCGCATGAAGTACCTGGGTGTCACAGCACACTGGATGAGTGTCTGGAAGATTAAGACCATGACCCTGTCTTTCCCACCCATCCCTGAAAGTCCAACTGCTGCAAGGCTGTTTGAGGTCTTTTCTGAAGCACTGAAGACTTGGGGTCTCTGGGATAAAGTCTTTTGCCTGACTGTTGACAACGAGAGCAGCAAGGACAGCATGATTGACAACTTCATTATCCTCACTGTTGACTGCACCCTTGAGAAGGCTGGGCACATCAGGTGCCTCGGCCATGTCATGAATCTTGCTGTCAATGACCTGCTCAGCTTGCCTGCCGTGACTGACATCATCGCAAAGGCACGCAACATTGCTGTGTTCACAACTAGAAGCACACCTCATGAACAGTCTCTGATCAACCGTGCCACAGCTGCGGGACTCACATGGTAGAGCCTCCACCTAGACACAGAGACGCGCTGGAACGCCACGGTGGACATGATGACGCGTGTCTTGCATCTGAAGCCGGTCCTGCCTGGCTGGCTGGATGGGTATGGCCGTGACGGTGAGGGCCTCAAACCCACCACAGACCACTGGACACTTCTTGCTGTCCTCACGGTCATCTTGCGGCCCTTCAAGGCCTACACAGACAATGTGAGCGGGAGTACGCGACGCTAAATCTTGTTATCCCATTCTTTGAGAGCATGTTCGACAAGCTCCACGGGTGGTAGGTGAAAGTAGTACCCAGAGCAAAAGAGCAAAAGGAGAGGCGCAGTGGGCAGGCAGGACGCGAAGGAGACGCTGCTCTTGGCGATCAAGCCCGAGCTTCAAGCGGCCCTGTAGAAGCTCGAGAAGTACGCGCGTCTCCTGAGCAAACGGTGTATCCTGGCCACCGCAGCTGACCCGCGCTTTCGACTCCGCTTTCACGAGCACAAACACAAGCTCATGGGCGTTGCTAACGCGGCCGCGCTGCACGCAAAGATGCTAGAGCTGTTGCGGCCATACTATGCCAGGGTTGAGGAACGGCGAACAGCAATAGCTGAAATGGCAGCTGCAGCTAGTGAAGGGACGCAACGGCAAAGCATTGGGCACACGGGTGGCAGCCAAGAGTCATCTACAACCGGGGCGTCGTCCTCAGCCTCGGGGCGACAGCTCCGTCCGCGGCCAGAGCAGCAACGTGCTGAGGATGACGCCCTTTTGCAGGCTGCCCTCGTAGACCCGATGGCTGGCATGTTTGAAACACCTGAAGCGGCTCCTGAGCTTGAGGAGCCACATACAGGTGTGGAGGAGGAGCTTGACAGGTGGTCGAAGCTTCCGAAGAAGAGTTCAAAGACGCATATCCTGAAGCACTTCAAGAAACTTGAGCACAAGTTCCCTTCTCTGTATCTTGTAGGACATGATGTCTTTGCGGTGCCAGGCACTTCAACCCCCTCTGAACGTCTCTTCTCATTGGGCAGGCACGTTGTTACGGACTTTCGGCACTCCCTTGCGCACCTTACCATGGAGAACCTCCTGACGATGAAGAGCTAGATGAACGAACCTGCACTCTTGGATTTCCCCATCAGCAGGCATGGGCAGGTGGCAGAGGAGTTTGCTGCAGAAGAGGCTAGGATTAACGCACTACGGCGAGCAACTAGGGATGAGGGGCTCGTTGGAGAGGCTGCTCAGGAGCTCGAGGGGCTTAGCCTCTACGTGAATGGTGAAGATGATGATGCGGATATTAGGGATGGTGTTGGTGGAGGTGACGATGATGATGGCATTCCCGATGATGATGTCGTTGAGATGGGAGTCTGAGAGTTGATAAACAACTTCCATATTCAATTTCCATGTTCCCTTTCCTTTCTGCATTCCATGTTCCATTTCCATGTTCCCTTTCCTTTCTACAACTTATTCACAAATGTTACCATGTGTAGTACACCTAAGCACATGGCATGGAATTCAAAAACCAATCAGAAATGATACAATGTATGCAGAATTGACACCTATGCTTGAGAATGCATTGATAATTCATTCAGACTTCAAAACATGTGAAGGACAACTGAGACATTACAAGATATATGTAAAGCAAATAATACATGTTTGTCAAGTGACCATATGATAGATGTAAATGGAATGATACAGAGAGCATACAGTGGGAGAGAATGAGAGAGAGAGACAGAGAGAGAGAGAGAGAGAGAGAGAGAGAGAGAGAGAGAGAGAGAGAGAGAGAGAGAGTGAGGGTGATGGGGAAGAATGGACTCCCCACAAAAATGACAAAATTTCATGGGCAACATGCCTGGTAAATATGCGGAACAGAACCAACCACATCAATCCGATGACATCCGTGGATCGACCGGAACCGCGGATTCGGACCCGGATCCGCGGTTCCGGTTCCAATGATCTGAACCGACCCGCAGATCCGGTTCCATTCTCAGATCCGCGGATTTGACCCGGTGTGCACCCTTATCAGTGCATGAGTGAAAGCATGTCTACCTCCAAGGCATTATACATACATCAAAGGCTTATGAAAAGCTTGCTTATGTTTACCAATCAACAGCCCTTGCAAATCGCGTCTTCATCCTTCAAAACCTGATTTTGATAAGGGTGAGTGAGGGAGAGTCAATCCCGGACTTCCTCTTATTGTTTGACGGACTCGTGTAGCAAGTGATCCAAATGAACTGGGAAATTGACACCAACATGGAGGCTATGATCCTGCTCATGGCGTTACCTGAAAGCTAGGGTCTTTTGATCACCGTCTTTGACAGTTGGAAGGAGGAGAATTTAACGTATGAGGCAGTATCCGAGTACGTGCACAACAAAGCCATGCGTCAGATGAGTAGTGAGGCTAGTATTTTAGCCTATGCTGCATAGTATGGTTACCGTGGCAACAACTCCTCTTCTGGTCAGAGCGGCACCGGAAACAATGGCAGTTGAGGAAGAGGCAATGGTAACGATGGAAAGGGTTCAAAGCGTCCTAAGAAGTGCCATAACAGTGGCAAGCCTGGGCATTGGGCATGGGAGTGTAGGGCTTCCAAAAAGGAAGATGGAGATCATGGTGGTAAGAACGAGGGCAAAAGAAAGGATAGGAAGGAATTGACAAACATGATGGCTGAGAGCATGCTGAAAACCAAGGGAGCGGCACTACTCAAGTGTGGAGCCTAGAGGCTTGACGCTGGCATGAACCAGCACTCTTCAAGGGAGAGGGATGAGTTGATATCCATTGGGGACACTGAATATCGCTTTAGGTGTGCCAATGGTAGCCATGTCCATGCGGTAGGCGAGGAAGAGAAGTTGATCATCATCAACATGAGCGGTGCTGAAAAAACATGAAGGTGGAGAACATTGTCTACATGCCATCTTTTACTGCAAACCTCTTGGCGGTGTCCAAAATCACGGACCACGACATGACGGTTGTCTTCACGGAGGAGGAGACCATGATTGTCAAGAACAAGGACATCAAAATCTCCTATCCCAACGAGAGTTTTGTCGCACGGATCCCAAGAGTTGATGGGCTCTACGTACTACAGACCAAGCCCCTTAAGAGTATAAATGAGGGATGTACCGTGGTTGAAGAACCCAAGTCTCCAAAGCCTGATGTTGCACCACAGGCCGTCACCATGGCGGCCAACTCCACCAAAGACATAGATGTTGAGTTGTGGTAAAAGCGGTTTGGCCTTGTGACTAACAGCATATTGCAAGCTATACAGTAGCACAAAGTGGTTCATGGAATGGAGTGATGCAAGGCCAAGGATGAGGGAAAGTGCAAGAAGCTGTGTGAGCCATGCTTCCAAGGAAAGGCAAAGAGAAAATCCTTTGAGTATAATGGGAAACGTACGGCAATAATCATGCACCTGATTCACTCAGATATTTGTGGACCATTCCGCACCCCTTCAAATGGCAAAAGCAAGTACTTCCTGACTTTCATGGATGACCACAGTCGTAAGTTATGGATCTACTTCCTCAAGAAAAAGGGAGAGGTGAAGGAGAAGCTGCAAGAGTTTGTCACCATGATAGAGCGGCCGACGAGCAAGAAGGTCAAGGCACTACGCACGAAGAACGACGTTGAGTATGAGGCGTGCAAAGGATGGAGCCAATACGGCATCAACCACCATACCACCACGCCTTCTATCCCCCGGAGCAATGGCGTTGCCGAGCGAATGAACCAAACTATCCTCGACATAACATGAAGCATGCTCTTTGACGCCAAATTCCCATTTTACTTCAAGGCAGAAGCTGGAAGAACTACTTGCTACCTTGTCAGTCTCACTCCAGTAGTCGCGCTTAAAAGGTGTAGTAAGAAGCAGCAAGAGAAGCAGCTAAGGAGGCCATAGTAAGCTTGGTCACAAAAGAAGCTAGATGCCTCATAATGGAAGGTTTTTGACTGTACTGCATGGGCTAAGGTCCAAGCAGGAGAGGAAAGTGGCATGTAGGATGCTTGAGCTTGTAAGTGAACAATGGTCGGATACGACACTACACACAAGCATTAAGAGCTTAGATGTTGAGTTTGATGAAAGGACGCTTGGCAAGGGAGAGTCGCTCAATCTTGTCCATGCTCCTAAATCAGGAGAGTGGATTGTGTTGCTCGAGTCAGGTGATCAGGCACATCAGAAGTGGCAAATGGTTCCGGTACGGGAGAATGATGGTGCCACACGGAGAGCGGTTAGCCTACACAGCCGTGTAGGCTAACACAACGATGGGCTTTGACACTGAGTCTGAGTTGTCTGAGGCCTCTGAGTTGAACTCTAAGGCCGGTTGCTCTTCCTAAAAAAATGGATCACTCACAGCTCAGGAGCAACTGAAGCAACTAACCCTTGAGGCACCACTAGCAGCACTCTGGTGACGTATGCCCTATAAGAAACCTTCGCCTAAGTACGATGCTGAGAGTGTGGAATGGACCGGACTCAGCAGGTCATGCTAGGCTCAGGGAGAGCCTGTGACTATAGTGGAGGTTATGAACATGCCGGATGTGGCCAAGCAGAAGGAGGCAGTGGATAGCGAACTCGCTTCCATTGAAGAGAACATGGGTTCTGGTGGACGAACTCCAAAACGCCCACGTGGTGGGGTCAAAGTGGGTATTCTGGAAAACGTTCAGGCAGGGTAGTACTATTGACAAGTACAAGGCAAGAGTTGTGGCAAAGGGATTTTCCCAACGTGCAGGCTTAGAGTAGGAGGAGACCTTCGTGCCTGTCGACACCTTTGCCTCCATTGGATCCATGTTGGACATCGTTGCTACAAAAGGTCTGGAGATCCACCAGATGGAAATCAAAAGAGCTTCACTCTACAAGAACCTTGACAAAGAAGTGCTGATGGAAGTGCCTGAGGGAGTGAAAGCTAAAGAGAGCAAGGTTTCCAAACTGGTGGAAACACTTTGCAAGCTGTATCAGGCCCCAAGGATGTGGTACAAGGACATGGACGGCTTCATGGCCGAGCTCACCTTCATGCATTCCAAGAATGACCCTAGTGTCCACGTGTAGGAGGATGTGCAATGCTTGATGCTGGTTGTACTATACGTGGATGACCAGATCATCTGCTCGTCGTTAGTCGAGCTGTTGAAGAAGATAAACACCGATCTCAATAACAGGTTCAAGATTAAGGACATGGGTCTTGTCGAGTTTTTACTCCGGAAAACCGTCCACCGCAATCACGTAACAGGCACCTTCGAGCTTAACCAGACCAAGTACATCATAGTGGTACTCAAGCACTACACATGGAGGACTACAAGTCTATCAGCACACCCATGACAATAGCCATCAAGCTCTCCTCCTCCATCAGTCCCGGCACAGAAGCAGAACGGCGTGAGATGGAGAAGTTTCTCTAGCGCTCTTTCGTTGGCAGCCTCATGTATGCCATGGTAGGAATACGCCCTGACATTTACTATGTAGAGGGACAAGTGATTAGGTTTGTGGCCAATCCAACGCCACATAACTGGCAAACAATGAAGCGCATCGTGCGCTATGTACCGAAGACACGACACATGGAGCTCCACTTTGGAGGCCAAGAGGGATCTGACTTGCTGCGGACAGTGTGCTACAAAAACACCAACTGGGGAGGAAGAAACGATGGCAACAGGTCCACCTCGGACTTGGTGTACCTCGTGAACCGTGGTGCGGTCTCTTGGGCAAGCAGGAAGCAAGACTATGTCTCCCTTTTTACCACTGAGACAGAGTACATTACTTTATCAGAAGCATGCAAGGAGATACGGTTGCTATGAAGTTTTTTTTGCTGAGATGAAAGTACCACAGATGTATGCAACGTAGATCCGCATCGACAGCAAGAGTGCCATGAAAATGGCACAGGATGACGTCATCTCTAGGCAAACCAAGCACATCGACATCAGGTACCACTACTCACGCAACCTGGTCTCAAAGGAGAGTGTGGACCTGGAATACGTGGAGACCAAAGAGATGCTCGTAGATTACATGACCACGGTGCTTGACAGCAAATTGCATTCTGCAGGTACCAGAGGCAAAGGTATGGTCAACGCAGCCGACAAAGACTAAGGCCAAGACAGGTGGAGAGAGGAGATACCTCAAAGCACATGGACAGAGGTGCAAGGGAGGGTTTGTTGACCTGATGTGGCCCTTGTCCATAGTTGACATTTGGACAGGCACATGATGGACTAGGTATGCACTTCTACATTGGAATAAGTTGCGTAAGTCTCGTCCAGATAGACAAGGCATGCACTGCTCCTTTCGAGCAAGTGTCCCTGGTCTAAACTGGATAGTATAGCCAACAAATACTACATATAACAACTCTTTCTGGCTTAGACTCTAGAGTTCTAGAGTTAGTCTCTAAAGTGAGATGTCACTAGGTCAAATCCCAGCCCTGTGTCTAATTGTCTTTGTGATGGAAAGGAAGACAAGAAGGTTCTAAGAGAAATCTTAGAACATTCCAAGGTCCGTGGTGGCTGGCACCACTTGGCGGTCAATGTGAGCGGCATGTAGGCAAGGGAGAGGATGGAATCTAGATTACCTCCAAAGTGGCTCATCCGAGGAGCCACTACATGCTTAGGCTAGAGGATGACTCAAGGACTATAAGTACCTGTGAGTTCCCTGTGATTCATTACAGTTCTTATGTTGAGACTCCTCACATAGTTGTCCACAAGAGGCAGACACTAAAGAAGCATTGGTTGGTCTAAGTCCCAGGAGTTTGCTCATCGCAGGAAAGTGACCAGGTACTAAGGACATAGTGCAAGTGAGTGATTCCTATGAATTGCTTAGTGTGGAACTGTGATTCTAAGAGTGATATCGCCTTCTAGTTGCAATATTGGGAGCGGACAGCAAGTGCCATTATGTCGGCCTTGTTTTCTAGTCTATTGCCTCAGATCGGTTGACACTAAGGCGTTGGGAAGGCCCGATGCGGCTAAGTAGAAGGAGGCAGTGAGAGCGAGCTTGCGTCCATCGAAGAGAAGTGGACATGGGTGCTGGTGGACTGACCAGGTAACGCTCACGTGGTGGGCTCAAAGTAGGTGCTCTGGCTAAAACAGAATCAAGATGAAAAAAGCGAGAAGTACAAGGCAAAGGTCTTTGCAAAAGGATTCTCACAACACCCAGGGGCTGAGTACAATGAGACCTTTGCACCGCTTGTCACGTTTGCCTCCATCAGGTTATTGCTCGTTGTCACTGTCGCCAAAGACCTTGAGATATACCAGATGGATGTGAAGGCAACCTTCCTTTATGGGAGGCTCAATAAGGTGGTGCTAATGGAGGTATCGGAAGGTGTCAAAGTACTAAGGGGTAAGGTGTACAAGCTGGTGAAGGCGTTGTACAGGTTGAAACATGCCCCATGGATCTAGTATAAGGAGATGGATAACTTCATGGCTGAGATCTCCTTCGCGCACTGCAAGAATGATCCCACCGTCTATTTCCGGAAGAAAGAACGTGGCCTGCTGCTCGTTTAGTTGTATTCGGACGATCGTATCATGTGTTCTTCCTCGCAGGAGGCCATTACGGATCTCAAGAAAAATCTGGCCTGTACGTTCAAGATGAAGGACATGGAACCTCTCGAGTACTACCTCGGCATTGCTGTTCACCATAACCGCAATGCAGGTGCCATTAAGCTCAACCAGACCAAGTACATCATGGACGTCTTGAAGCGCTACAACATGGAGGACTGTAAACTTGTCAGCATCCCCTCGTCCTGAGACTGCAAGCTCTAATCCTCCATGTCACCAAACTTTGAGGCAGACAGGTAGGAGATGCAAAATATTTTGTACCAGTCCACGTTAGAAGCCACACGTATGTGATGATGGGAAGGCGATCTGACATTGCTTATGCGGTGGGCTAGGTGAGCAAGTTTGTGGCCAACCCTGGACCATTAGCAGGCCGTGAAGCAGATTTTTTGCTACCTAAAAAAAAGTCAGCTTGTGGGACTTCAGTTTGGAGGTCTAGAAGGATCAGACTCGCTACGACAAACATGCTATAGTGACGGATTGGGAAGGACGGATTGACGGCAGAAAGTCTACCTCGGGCTTTGTGTGTCTTTTGAACGGTGATGCATTCTTGTAGACAAGTAGGACGCAGGATTGCGTCTAGCTTTCTACTATTGAGGTACAGTACATCGCACTGTGTGAAATGTGCAAGGAAACACAATGCTTTTACAGTTTGCTTGATGAGATCAAGGCACCCAAAGAGGAAGCAACGATCATCTGCATCAAGAACCAAAGTGCCATCGCTATGGCAGAGGACGACATGATCTCCCGACGTAAAAAGCACATGGAGATTCGGTACCAATACTCACGTGACCTTGTCGCCAAGGGTGTCGTGGAACTAGAGCACGTTGCAAAGAAGAAAATGATTGCATTCTTCTTGACAAAGTCGCTAGATACCGACTTCTATGTTATAGGTGCTTGAGGAGTCGGGATGGTGGATACACGAGATGAGAACCAAAGACCAAGAAAGCCAACGTGTACAAACACAACAAAGAGCTACCGCTTCATGTGGAAGAAAGATGCCACAGCAAGGGGCCTAAGGTACAAGGGAGAGATTATTGTTCTTCTATGCCCCATGGCCACTTCTGTGGCTTAACAGACAAGTTGGACATGCGCTCCTCCCTTGGAGTAAGTCCCCCATACCTTGTTCGTGTTTTAAGTCCAAGCGAGACACCAGAAGTCTAGCGTAACGAGTAGCATGTTGGACTTAGGGACAAAAGGTACTGCGATCGGGCCTTGATGTGCGGAGGAAGGTTTTTGACCTTTGTACAGAGGGGAAGTTTTTAGACATTTCTCCATGCATAAGGAGGATGTGCCACTTTGCGGTCAGTGGATGCGCCAATTGGTGAGCAGGTGAGGTGGTCTGGAGTGGCCATCCCAAAAGTTCCATACCGACACACCTTAGAAGCCAGGCCTAGGACGACATGTACTAGGCTCATTCCTGCTTCTAATTACAAAATCTGGTGTTAGATGCTCCTCAAAGAGTTGTCCAACAAAGGAAGAATACAAAATAAGACACTAGTTGGTCTAGGCCCCAAGATTTAGTCTTTGACTAGAACCTTGCGCAAAAGTGACCAAGTATGAAGTGGACACAGTTGCTCGCGAGTGATTGCCTAGGAACCGTCCAGTGTAGAACCGTGATCACGAGGATGATATCTTCTACTAGCTCAAATGCTAGGAGCGGACGGCAGGTGCTATTATGTCTGCCCTGTTTTTTAGTCCACTTGCTTCAGGTTGGTTGACATGTAGCTATAGATGAACCAGTCCCGGCTACAACCTTCTGCATTGTTATCTCCGCCACCACCTTACTATGGTGATGCCTGTCCCTTACGGATTTGGAGCTGACTTGTCGCCACTCACCACTTCCCACAAGCATCTTTCCTCCGAAAGAAGGCGGGTATGGGTCTTCCAAAACATGAAGTTAGCACGTCCCTTCAGCCTCTCCAAAGGCTGAGCTTCTGTTACAATGCATGCTGCTACCATTTTGAGCCTTGGTGATGCTCAGCCCTGCCCTTGGGTGGCGGCTTAACCACTACTTCTGCTACTGCTTCTGCCAGAAATCTGTCTGACAAAACCCAACTCTAGATGCCAATAGACTTGGAAGTTTAAAAAACATGACTCCACCATCGGAAAACTTAGCTAAAAAACTTTCAAATTGACCCAGAATATGGACTCGTCAACATGGGACTTTGGAAGACATTACCTCTTGAAAACATGGTATGCTTCTGCTCCTACTCCAACTCAGATCAGCCAGCTTGTAAACGGCATTTCTCCCAAACCATCCAGTGGAATAGAAATATTATTTCACTAATGGAAAGCTTAGGGAAAAACATTCAATTATCATGTGCCAATTTTTGAATTTGACGAAGAAACAAGAGAGTTATGGTCATCACAAGGTGACAGTCTTACTCATAGAGAGGAGGGTAGTCCTTGACGGCATCGTTTTGGGCATAGCGCTTAATCTGACCGTTGGATCCTTGCAATCGTGGGCTCATTGGAAAGCTTTTCTTTTGGACTTGAAGATCCGGTCGTTGATTGATGAATTTGGTCAAGGTTTGACCCTAATCTGTCACTCTCAAGGTGATGACCTATGGTGTTCCTGAAACGAGTTGAACTTGGCTCTAATACCAAATAATGGATCTGGAGGAGAGAAGGAGCCTTGGAGCAGCAAGCATTTGGGACTGAAAAAACATGAGTTTTGCTAGAGAATGGTTGTTGAATCACTCAAAATGATGGAGTACATGTAAAGTTAGAGCTTGGGCAAGTGAGCCCTCTCACAAGTCACACCATTTAGCCATGGAGGCTATGGTGCACACACTAGTGTCCACAATCTCAAAGAAGAGAGGAAATCAGCCTAGCAATCAGGCTGACCTGTCACACAGAACCTAGAGAGCTAGAGAATGCTCTCATGGCTCACTCCTAATGGTCACATTACCCACAATTCCATGGAGAATTGCCATGTATCCATGATTAGCACACAAGGATCTCACTTCACCTTAAAGGTAAGGAGAGGTACCTTCATCTTAGTGAGCACACTCAGACAAGGCAATCCTAAGACCAAGGACCTTTTTGGATATATTTCCCGTCAGGTATTGACCCTGGACCTCTTGCCTTTCTCTTTTACGGGTTTACCCACAGAATTCTCAATAGATTTGATACATCCAGTAATCGCTCTTCAACAATGCCGTATGCACCAGTTGCGTACTTTAAACCTGATGTACCCATGTGTGGTAAAAAAACAACGAGCTATTAAAAAAAAGTGCTCAAATACCATGTTGACAGTACATGAAACCCAGCGTCGGAATGCTGACATCATCACAATACTTGAACAATCAGAAATCCCAAATTTGGGTTGTTTGTGCTTGTTCGAGGGAGGGCTTTGTCTGGGATTTGCGAGGGGGGTCTAAGACACCCCATGCGTTGAAAGGGAACTTGCTGGGCCTCGCGACAGCGTGGCCCGGCAAGTGCCCGTACAAAAAACAAAAATCCTCAACCCAGAATGTGATTCGGGGTTGGGTTTGAAAGTAGTTTGTAGATAAAAGAGGCAAGGTTTGTGCGCCCTTTGAAAAAAATGAAATAAGGGGTCGATCGTGATCTTGAAAGGGAGTTGCTCAATTTCTACTCTTGTTCCCTTGCGAGATGGCGATCTTGAGCGAGAGGACCAAGAGTTACGATTCAATAATTCTCGCTCTATTGAGGAGGGTCACATGACTCTCCTCGTCATGCTCGATCAGCGATGCATGTCACTGATGGAGCATGGCAAGCGAGCTGGACACCACGTTCCAAAGTTTTAAAGTGTTGGATATGACAGATTCAAATATTTGCTCGCGGATATGGGAGGGTCCGTAATTCGGGTTTGTGGATATCCTGGCTATTTTGACTTTTTTCTTTTCTCAGGTTAAGGCATGGAGCCATGGCCCATGGTCACCCAGACACAAACGGTCCATGACCTTGGATACTTTGAAAATTCATTTCTCAATCCGACCTTTGGATTGACATGAAACTTGGACCGTAGATAATTTGCAATCTGATTTTTCAAATGGTGAAGTCCGATTGATGATTGGAGCAGGCATCTGGTATTTTCCTAGAACCTGCTCCTGTGGTCGGGAAACTAAACTGGATGGCCCTATTCTGAACAAAAGCTGGTTTGTGCATGGAACAAATCATAGGAATCCAAATCTGAAGTCACATCAGGTCTTTGACCACTCCCTAGTGATCAAATCAGGGAATATGATCAATGACACTCATGGAAAGCAGTATACCATGTCAAAAAAAGTTGCGGTTTCACAATTGGCGGAGGACATAGGTTTCTTGGAGTATTACAAACAGGGATGAACATGGTTCCATGTGGCTTTTGTGAGGCATCCAAGGGTAAAGGGAAGCATGACTGTTTGTAGTTGGAGATTAGCAAAGGAGAAGATCAAGCATCTAGGATGTAAGAATGAATGCCTTGGATAAGTTCAAGGTGATGTGAGCTTAAGTGGTTGTTACAAAGATAAATTGAGTAGTGAAGATTTGAAGCATTTTTAGGTGTTGACTACAGTAGTGTGTCTCAAGATCTTTTGGTCATTTCTAGTTTGGGAAAAGAAAAGCATTACTTTGCTGAATGTTTGACAAGGGAAGACAACGATTATTCTCGGAGTTGTTGATGAGATACTGGGACTCTGCTACTGGCCTTCATGAGGCACGGTTCTGATGATAGGTAGTACTACCATTTTTGCTCTTCTTTCTGTGGCATCAGAGTAGATCTAGGGGGGTAGGTTAACAAAATAATAGACAAGGTGGCTTGCTTGAGACTAAGGTGTCTATTGTCAGGGATGAGGCAAATGTTTACCACTTTGTTGCCAGGGAAGACGAGTAGAGCGGAGGAGAGGATAATTCTAGCAACGTACTTTGAAGTGATGATGTCGATGACCTCCGCAAAGGTAGGCGAGTCAGACGCAATAAGAGCAACGGACAATGGATGAAGCGACTGGACTAAGGCATGGGTTGAAGGCCTCATCGCCAAGGTCTATACAAAGTACTCTATATAGCACACCAAGGGCTAATGTAGGCAAGTGAACAAAGATGAGAAAAGCATGGTCTTCAGGTGCATACCATGGCAATGAGCATGTACCTCAACTAGGTGGTGGACAACTGTAGGATAGAGGAGCACACCAGGTACATCACCAATGCACGGATTCAAAGCCTTACCAACGAGGTGCGGGGAAGAGGAGAAGAAACTATTGTGGATGCCACAGCTGGAACGCGAACAATACAATGCATGATGAAGCAGGCAAAGTGCCACAACACAGAGGCAAGCAGTAGAAGGAAGAAAAATGAAGTGAAGCCGAGTGCCATACCATGGAGACGGGCAGCGGAAGATGAAATGATGTTCCACAACGCAAAGTCAGATAGCGGAAGAGAAAATGGGGTGTGCGATAGTAAGGAGACGGGCGACGGAAGGGAATGAATGACTTGATTAAATAGAGAGAGGTAAAAGAATATAGTGATAGTAGTAGTGCATACATTCTAGACTAGTAATTATTGCTATAGCATTCCTAAGTGGAACCGCTAAGTCTACGCATGGGCTACTTCTGGAAGGGAGAAGAACGATGAGGCCATTTCAACTTGCTTATTGGGTTTGCCAATGTCACTCTACTTACTTGGGGTTATTGGGCTCACGTAGCATTTTCTTGGAGGTACAAGAGAGCAAATGTGGTCTTGAGGAAGTGCAGCTAGTTACGATATGAGGACTTAGTTGCACAATAACTTTTGATGAGAGAGCAAAAATTGTTCATAATGGGTCTTGACGTCAGTGTCGGGCACCGAGTAAGTTCTCGGAGCTGAGCGTGTGTCACTGATTTCTTTTCCTTTCTTTGCTCGCAGTCTTCAAGGGAGATCTTGGGCATCTTTTCTTGTTCACCCCAAGGTCATGTATGTCTTGTGCCATTAACAACTATTTTTTCTGACAGTATGCTCTTGCAGCTACCTTCAACCCAGCCTCTATCTTGCGGATGGGTCCTTACAAACTCTGGGCTTTCCTAGTATGGGCCTGCCTCTATTTATTATATAGCATCCATCTGGCGTCCTGACAATGAGCTCTTCTCAGGCCCTTGCTCCATCAATGTCTCAACTCACACGGCAATTCCAAACATGTTTTGGAGAATCATCTCATTGAGCGTCTTCATCTCCGTTCTCATGGAGGTGAGACTATGATGGGCTTGTGAATTTCCTGTCTGTGCATCCAATAGAGTCCTTTGAGGAATTTCTTTGAGGGATGTATAATGAAAATTACCTCATGATAATCCATGGATAAAGGATTTGTAGTCTCACATGCTTCACTATCACCTGAATATTCTTTCTTCCTCTTCCTTTCCACTATCTAGCACAGTTGCGGTCTGGATTGTCCTTTCTTCTACCCGTATCTCTGGTGCCTTCTAAATCATTGTTTTAGGAGCCACAGACCACATAACGCCATGTCTTTTCTACTTTCTCTCTCTCGGTCCAATAGGTTCTTTGTGTTATGTTCTGTGTATGCCCCTAGTCCAATCAGCGGAAGATTTAGACTGGGTATGCACTGCGCTTGTAGCGCAAGTCCCCCAACGACATGCAAAAGAGACTGAGAGAGACAAGGCATGCATTGCTCATCCTTGTAGAGCAAGTCCCCTTGGTCTACTCCTGGTAGTCTACCTGGTGCATGC
The DNA here is from genome assembly GCA_023375785.1 of Penium margaritaceum. Lineage (NCBI taxonomy): Eukaryota > Viridiplantae > Streptophyta > Zygnematophyceae > Desmidiales > Peniaceae > Penium > Penium margaritaceum. The sequence goes on along the minus strand of SZWC01000624.1, from coordinate 333,751 downwards.
TCCTAATGACAACTTCCTACAGCCTAGTGGATGAAGGCGTCGTCTCACAAGCGAGAGGTCCGGGGTCAAATCCCGCCCGGACCAAAATTTTCTTTGTGACTAAAAAGGGCCAAGGAAGCTTCCTAGAAGCCTCTAAGGTCCAAGGTGGATCAAGCGGCACTTGGCGGTCACAGAGGGTGCCATGTCATCAAAGCTGATGACACTGTCTAGGGTGGCCTTGGGGGGAGGCCCCTCCAAGGAACCACTGGGAGCACTGACCAGAGACTATATAAGGCCTGTCATTTGCATGTGATTCTATATCATCTCTTACTCTTGAGACTTGGGAGAAAACTAATCCCAACAAGAAAGAGGATAAAGAACAAGTACAAGTGCACACTTTGGTGTGTAGCTTTGCCAGTTGGGTGAGAGTTTGGAACACTCTCCGGCCACGGTTGGGACAAGCTAAGTGAACCTTTCAGTGTGGAAACACCACTCCGTGGGTGATCTCTACCTTGGTTGAAATACCAAGGACAGTCGGCTGTNATTCTATATCATCTCTTACTCTTGAGACTTGGGAGAAAACTAATCCCAACAAGAAAGAGGATAAAGAACAAGTACAAGTGCACACTTTGGTGTGTAGCTTTGCCAGTTGGGTGAGAGTTTGGAACACTCTCCGGCCACGGTTGGGACAAGCTAAGTGAACCTTTCAGTGTGGAAACACCACTCCGTGGGTGATCTCTACCTTGGTTGAAATACCAAGGACAGTCGGCTGTTTGCCTCTCGGCGCCGTTTACTCTAGACCGTGGCCAAGTGCGGACTGACAAAGGGTTATGGGCCCACACTGATCGGGAAACTTGGTTCTTTGTACCATCGCTCAGTTCACGTGACAGGTACCTCCGCAGCAAACAAGACACCACTACTCCATGTGCTTCATCGTCGGTCCACTTGGACCAAGGTATGTATTGTGAGAGACAAGACGCGGGTTGGACCCGTGGTCCACTTTTGCTCTCCACGGACAAGGAACGAGGATACGCTCTGCCATTGTTGGCATGACCCTCGAGTCTTAAGCGGGTTACGCTCTGCCCTTGTGGGTACGACCCCGTGTCTGTGGGAGCACTTCCTCCACAATAGCTAAGAGACCATTGGCTGGAGGGGTATGCAACGGACTGCACCTTGAAAATCTGTAGCAGTCATTAGCCTCATCAGCCTACATCAGCCTCAACGAAGCAGAACAGCAGAGACTAAGTGAGCATCCTTGACCACACCGCAATCATGCCGGGAAGTCAAGAGATCGTTCCAGTCACCTCACGGCCCGCCGAATTGGGTGCGGCGAACACCATCGCACGCTTCGATGGCAAAGCCTTTGGCACGTGAAAATGGCAGTTTGAGGTGGTGATGCGCGTGCGCGGGTATCTCAACATGCTGAAAGGGACGGAGGTAGCACCGGAGGATGAGGCAAGCGCGGAATATGCAGGGTGGGAAGAGCGGAATGACATCGCTCTCGCACTCCTCGTCATGTCCATAAGCCCCTCCCTAATCTCCCACATCGAGGGGTGCACAACGGCAGCTGAGGCTTACACCAAGCTGACGAACGTGTACCAGTCAACTTCCCTCGCCAATCGACTCTTCATCCTGCAGCGCCTCATCAGGCTGCGGGTGGGCGAGGGGGAGTCCATCTCGGACTTCCTCCAGCAGTTGAAGGACTGCTTCAAGAAGCCCGTGCCATGTCATGGCAGCTCGACCAACAGATGCAGGCCATGATTCTCCTCATGGCCTTGCCGCCAAGCTGGAGCCCCATGATCACCACCTTGGGTGGTTGGGAGGAGTCGGAATTCACGTAACCTCGTGTCTCCGAGGTTTTCCAGAACGAGGCCATGCGGCGCAACAACGGCGTCATCAACAACGCCGCATATGCGAGTGGCTCGGGAGGCACCTCCTCTCATGGCAACAGCAGAGGAAGTGGCAACGAGAAGAGCGGCAAGAAGAAGGGCAAGTGTCACAATTGTGGCAAGGCCTGGCATTGGGCGCGGGAGTGTCGCACACCAAAGAAGGAAGGAGGCGGTGGTGGGAGCAGCAACGTGAGTAAGAAGGTGGACTCGACGTCTACGAGCATGATGGCCGAGAGCAAGGCCCCTCCCAAGGGCTCTGCGCTGCTGTGGCCGGGAGCCTTCGGGCTCGACAGTGGCATGGACTACCACACTTCTCGCGAGGCATGTGGCTTTTCGTCCCTCACACCGTCCACGGCCAAGTTCCGGTGCGCCAACGGCGGCATCGAGTACACAGTTGGTGAGGAAGAGAAGGTCGTGCACACGCGGCTCAACAGAGCCGACAAGGAGTTGCGGCTGCAGAACATCGTCTACATGCCAACTTTTGCCGCGAACCTCCTCTCCGTCTCGCGGATTACGGATCACGCGATGACGGTGGTATTCACATAGAAGGAAGCCGTCATCCTCAAGAACGAGGACGTGATGATTACCTACGCTGCGTCAGACCTTGTCGCCAAGGTGCCACGAATGGATGGGCTCTACGTTCTGCAGACGAAGAGCGCGGAAAGGCACGCTGGGACGGCAGAGGCAGGAGCGGAAGCTGCATCATCGCCAAACGCCAAGACACCATCCATGCCGCCTGCTGTGGCGGCTAAAGACGCGGGAGCAGCAACTGCGAAGCTGTGGCACAGACGCCTTGGGCATGTGGCCGACAGCACCTTGCACGTCATGTAGGAGCAGAAGCTTGTACGCGGGCTGGAGGGGTGTGAACTGAAGGGTGGATGCATCGTTGGGTGTGAGGCTTGCCTGCAAGGCAAGACAAAGTGGAAACACTTCTCCAAAAACGGTCGCACAGCAAAGGGCATACTCGACCTCATCCACAGCGACGTGTGTGGTCCCATGCGTACCACGTCCAATGGTGGCTCCAAGTACCTCCTCACCTTCATCGATGATTACTCTCGGAAGGTGTGGGTGTACTTCCTCAAAACCAAGGGAGAGGTGCTGGAGTGCCTGCAAGAGTTTGTCGCCATGGTGGAGCGACAAACCGGACGGAAGGTCAAGGCCCTACGGAGCGACAACGGCAGAGTACGAAGGGTGCAAGCCGTGGCTTCGGGCACACGGCATTGTCGACCAACCTACTACCCCCTATACACCGCAAAGCAACGGCGTGGCCGAGCACATGAACCAGACCATTCTGNGAAACACTTCTCCAAAAACGGTCGCACAGCAAAGGGCATACTCGACCTCATCCACAGCGACGTGTGTGGTCCCATGCGTACCACGTCCAATGGTGGCTCCAAGTACCTCCTCACCTTCATCGATGATTACTCTCGGAAGGTGTGGGTGTACTTCCTCAAAACCAAGGGAGAGGTGCTGGAGTGCCTGCAAGAGTTTGTCGCCATGGTGGAGCGACAAACCGGACGGAAGGTCAAGGCCCTACGGAGCGACAACGGCGGAGAGTACGAGGGGTGCAAGCCGTGGCTTCGGGCACATGGAATTGTCCACCAACCTACTACCCCCTACACACCGTAAAGCAACGGCGTGGCCGAGCACATGAACCAGACCATTCTGGCCATGACGGGAATCATGCTGTTCGACTCAAAGCTCCCTCCTCGCTTCTGGGCGGAAGCAGCGCGCACTGCATGCTACCTCATCAACCTCATGCCTGCTGCAGCACTACGCAGCAAGGGGACAGAAAAGGAGCAAAGTACAGAACACATGACGCCGCAGGAGGCATGGTCCGGAAAGAAGCCGGATGCCTCTCACCTAAAGGCATTCGGCTGTACGGCTTGGGCCAAAGTCCAGGACGGGCAAGGAGTGGGGAAGTTGGATACACGTGCATGCAAGTGCGTGATGATCGGCTATGAGGTCGCGCACAAGGCGTACAGGCTGTGGGACCAGGCGGCAGGTAGAGTCATCATCTCCCGAGATGTGACCTTCCAGGAAGAGTCACACGGCAAGGAAGAACTGTTGGACCTAGAGAACTCTCCAAAACAGGGAGAGTGGATCGTGCTACTGGAGGCGGGTGACACACCCCCGCCTAACTGGCGTGGGACGCCAGTGGCCGTAGACAGCGAGGCTGCCAACTCAAGGAGAGCGTCCGCTCAGGCTGAAGCGAAGTTGACATCCAACACCGCATCGGAGACATCCGAGGCCTCCTCGGAGGCTAGTGGCTCTTTCCTCCCAGCGACCCCTCTTGGGGAAGCACAGCAGCAGCAGCAGCACAAGCAGCCATCACCAGCACCACTTCGGTGCAGTGAGTGTCAAGCAAAGCCTGCAAAGCAGTACGATGGAAGGAAGGCCGAGTGGACTGGCCTGAGCTGGTCGTGCCTTGCGCAGGGAGAGCCGGCTACCATTGCCAAGGCTCTCTCGCGGTCGGACGCCGCTAAATGGAAGGAGGCGATGGAGAGCGAGCTTGCCTCCATCAAAGAGAACGGAACATTGGAGCTGGTGGACAGACCACCAAACGCACACGTGGTGGGCGTGAAGTGGGTCTTACGCATCAAACGCAAGCAAGACAACAGCATTGACAAGTAGAAGGCAAGGATCGTTGTGAAGGGGTTCTCGTAGAGAGCAGGGTCTGAGTACGACGAGACCTACTCTCCTGTCGCGTCTTTCCCCTCCATCCACACCTTGCTGGCTGTGGCTGCGGCGCGCCACATGGAAATCCACCAGATGGACGTCAAGACCACCTTCCTCTACGGGAAGCTTGACAAGGAGATACTAATGGAGGTGCCCGAGGGTGTCAAGGCAAAACCGGGGCAAGTGTGTCGCCTCATCAAGGCGCTCTACGGGCTGAAACAGGCCCCAAGGATCTGGTACAAGGAGATGGACAGCTTTATGTCTGGCCTAGGCTTCTTGCACTACCACAACGACCCCAGCGTGTATGTGCGTGCGGATGACCAGGGGTTATTGCTGGTAGCGCTGTACGTGGATGACATGATTCTGGCCTCCACCCCCATGAAGGCCCTCGAGGCCCTCAAGGAGAAGCTGCATGGGCGGTTTCAGATGAAGGATATGGGCGAGCTCGCGTACTACTTGGGCATCGCCATACATCGCAACCGAGCTGCAGGCACCATCGAGCTCAATCAGACGAAGTACATCTCAGAGGTGCTTCGGCGCTATGGCATGGAAGACGCCAAACCCCTCAGCACTCCTCTCCCCACAAAGTGCAATCTCACTTCCGCCCACTCCCCCAGCATGGAAGCCGAGCGCTGCGAAATGTAGGATGTGCCGTACCAGTCTACGGTGGGTAGCATCATGTATGCCATGGTTGGCACGCGGCCAGATATCTCCTTTGCCGTGGGGCTAGTCAGTCGGTTTGTGGCCAACCCTGGGCCACTCCAGTGACAGGCCGTGAAGCGCATTCTGCGCTATCTCAACAAGACACGGCACATGGGGCTGCAGTACGGCGGCCTTGAAGGAACAGACCCTTTGCGCCTCAAGTGCTACACCGACGCAGATTTTGGAGGCAACGTGGATGATAGGAAGTCCAACTCAGGCTTTCTGTGCCTTGTGAATGGCGGCACTGTGTCGTGGACCAGCCGCAAGCAAGACTGTGCCTCCATCTCAACCGCAGAAGCTGAGTACGTGGCGCTGTGTGAGGTGTGCAAAGAGACGTAGTGGCTACGCAGCTTGCTCACTCAGATGCACAAACCACAGAAGGAGGTCGCGGTCGTCCACGTCGACAAGTAGAGCGCGATGGACATCGCGTTCAAGGACACCCTCTCCAGGCGGACCAAGCACATCGACATCCGCTATCACTACACGCGCGACCTCGTCGCCAAGGGAGTGGTGGATCTGCAGTACATCACGACCAAGCAGATGCTCGCGGACTTCCTGACGAAGCTGCGAGACAGTGACCCGCACATGGCAGGGGCACGGGGCATCGGGATGGTGAGCGTAGCAGACGAGGGCTGAACGGGCGGCCTACTTCACCGGTGGCCAACATCGCTGGGCCCATGGCTGCAGCACGAANAAGAGACGTAGTGGCTACGCAGCTTGCTCACTCAGATGCACAAACCACAGAAGGAGGTCGCGGTCGTCCACGTCGACAAGTAGAGCGCGATGGACATCGCGTTCAAGGACACCCTCTCCAGGCGGACCAAGCACATCGACATCCGCTATCACTACACGCGCGACCTCGTCGCCAAGGGAGTGGTGGATCTGCAGTACATCACGACCAAGCAGATGCTCGCGGACTTCCTGATGAAGCGGCTAGACAGTGACCCGCACATGGCAGGGGCACGGGGCATGGGGATGGTGAGCGTAGCAGACGAGGGCTGAACGAGCGGCCTACTTCACCGGTGGCCGACATCGCTGGGCCCATGGCCGCAGCAGGAATCTAGCCGCAGATGGACGCAGGTGCAAGGGAGAGTTTGTTATGTTCTGTGTATGCCCCTAGTCCAATGAGCGGAAGATTTAGACTGGGTATGCACTACGCTTGTAGCGCAAGTCCCCCAACGACATGCAAGAGAGGCTGAGAGAGACGAGGCATGCACTGCTCATCCTTGTGGAATAAGTCCCCTTGGTCTACTCCTTGTAGTCTACGTGGTGCATGCTCCTTATGACAACTTCCTACAGCCTATTGGGTGAAGGCGCTGTCTCACAAGCGAGAGGTCCGGGGTCAAATCCCGCCCGGACCAAAATTTTCTTTGTGACTAAAAAGGGCCAAAGAAGCTTCCTAGAAGCCTCTAAGGTCCAAGGTGGATCAAGCGCCACTTGGTGTTCACAGAGGGTGCCATGTCATCAAAGCTGATGACACTATCTAGGGTGGCCTTGGGGGGAGGCCCCTCCAAGGAGCCACTAGGAGCACTGACCAGAGACTATATAAGGCCTGTCATTTGCATGTGATTATATATCATCTCTTACTCTTCAGACTTGGGAGAAAACTAATCCCTTGTTGGCCACCAAGATAGAGGGTAAAGAACAAGTGCAAGTGCACACTTTCGTGTGTAGCTTTGCCAGTTGGGTGAGAGTTTGGAACACTCTCCGGCCATGGTTGGGACAAGCTAAGTGAACCTTTCAGCGTGGAAACACCACTCCGTGGGTGATCTCTACCTTGGTTAAAATACCAAGGGCGGTCGGCCGTTTGCCTGTCGGCGCCGTTTACTCTAGACCGTGGCCAAGTGCGGAGTGACACTTTACGCTTTGTTTGTGCTAATTCTGGCCAGTTTCTCCTCAACCAAGATAATGACGTTAGTTGATTTGTTGATCCTATTGGGGACCTGTTAATTTGTGACGTATTTTGTGTGCCTGATCTGAAAGCTATCTTGCTTTTTGAGACCACCCTTGTGTTCAGACATGATATTGGTAGTGCGTCATTTATTCCTTTGGGTGATTTTTCCTCCGTAATTTTTCATTGTGATTACCTCCTTTGTGTTCCATTATTTTCTTCCTTGTCTTTTGTTACCTCTTTCCTTGTTCACGTTGCTCCCTCCCTGTCCTCTAACCACATTAGTCTCTTGCATCACCATCTCTGCCTCATTCACACGACAATCATTTCTCATCTCCTTCATGTCCAACCTATGACTGATCTTTACTCCACTTTCCCTCTGTTATTCTCAATTGACTGTCTTGACTATGCTAAAGGAAAAACACGCCGCTTACCATTTCCATCACGATCCCCTCGCTTCATCTTGTGCACACTAATGTCATGGATCCTTTTCCTCGGAACTTCCTTGCTGATATTGGTCGTTATGTGTTGTATTGCACTCATGACTTTTCTTTGTCTCGTTGGATCTTTCTCCTGTATCAAAAAAGTGATGCCAAAGAAGGTGTTCAGTCTTGGATATCTCAAACTTAACGCACTTGCCCGTGCAAAGTGTGTATGCTTTGTTATGACCGTGGTGATGAGTTTCTTGGTTGCACCTCTCATCTCGTAAAACCCCATGATCTAGGCATGTATCCCTTTCCTCCTTACACATCCCAGTAATTATTTAGAGGGTAAAGGAAAGCTCAAACCATACCATTGCTGACGATGTTTACTTTGTTTTCTCTGGCTTTGGTCAGTCCTTCCCTTTTTCCTTTGAGGACATATCCCATACGATTGAAGTATAGAATCGCCTTCCCTACAATCCTCTCCCTTGTTGTGTCACACCCTTTGAACCTTGGACTGGTCATTATGTTGACCTTGAACTTGCTCGTGTCACGGGCTTTATTACCTTTTCTAGGTTGTCTGATGATCATCCTAAGGACAAGTTTTCCGTCACGATGATCTCTGTGCTCTATGGTGTCTCTTGTATCTTCAGATTCTGGCTCTTCTATGATCCCATTCATCACTGCATAATTAATTCTGACAATGCTCTCTCTGTTGAAGTCATGGTTGAGGTCGGCCTAAAAAAATCAGAGAAAGAGAGAAGCAGAGAAGCAGTATCTTAACACCAACGACGCTCGCTTCAGAGAAGGTCAGCGGTGGCATGTCAAAGTTCACAGGGATAGGTTTTCTCTTGTGGAAATGTCAATTTGAGATTGTCATGAGGTTGTGTGGCTACTTGAAGATGTTCCTTGGAAAAGAGATTGAACCTCCAAAAACAAACGCTGGATATGAAGCATGGAGTGTCAATAACGACATGATACTTGCGCTTCTTATGACATCACTGCATGAGTCATACCATATCCACCTCCAAAGCATCACATATGCATCAAAGGCTTATGGAAAGCTTGCACATGTACACGAATCAATGGCTCTTACAAATTGGCTCTTCATCCTTCAAACATTGATTTCTGTGAGGGTGAGTAAGGAAGAGTTGATTTCCGACTTCCTATTGCAGTTTAAAGGAATGCTGCAGCAAGTGACCAAATGAACTGGGAAATTGACAATGGTATGCACACCATGAACCGTCTCATGGCAGTTTCTGAAAGTAGGGGTTCTCTGATCACCATCTTTGGTGGTTCAAAGGAGGATTATTTGATGTATGAGGCAGTGTCCGAGTATGTGCCTAACGAAGCCATGCATCATAGTGGCATTGAGGCTAACATTTTGGCCTATGTTGCATTGTACGGTAGCCTTCAGAACAACTGTGTTTTTGATCATAGCAGCAGCAGAAGTGGTGGCGGTGGAGGAAGAGGCAATGGTGGTAGTGGAAAGGGTTTAAAGCGCCCTAGAAGGTGCATACCTGTGGCAAGCCTGGGCATTGGACGCGAGAGTGCCAGGCTCTTAAGAAGGAAGATGGAGATCGTGTTGGCAAATATAACGATAAAAAAAGGGGTAAGAAGGAGTTGAAAAACATGGTGGATGAGAGCCTGCTAACAACCAAGGCAGTGGCACTAGTCAAGCTTGGAGCCTACGGGCTCTTCTCAGGCACGAACCATAGCAGACACTAAAAAAAGCACAAAATGGACTAGGGATGTAGTGTTCCCCTGGACAAAGTCCCCTAAGTCTCGTCGAGATAGACAAGGCATGCACTGCTCCTTTGGAGCAAGTCTCCTTGGTCTAAACTGGATAGCATAGCCAGCAAACACTACCTAGGACAACTCCTTGTGGCTTAGATGTTCTAGAGTTAGTCTCTTGAGCCAGAAAGCAATGGGTCAAATCCCAGCCATGCCACTAACTCTTTGTGACCAAAAGGGGGATAGGAAGATTCTAAGAGATATCTTAGAACATTTGAGAGTTGTTCTTGGTGGCTGGCGCCATTTGGCTATGACAAAAAGCGCCATGTAGGCAAGGGGGATGATGCAATCTAGATTTCTCCCAAAGTGGCTCATCCGAGGAGCCACTACTCGCCTAGGCTAGAGGCTGACTCTAGGATTATGAATACCTAATGCATGCCTGTCATTCATTACAGTTCTTACCTTTGAGACTCCTCATAGTGTTGTCCACGAGAGGTAAAGACAAAACAAACATTGATTGATCTAAGTCTGAGAAGTTAGCTCCTCGCGCAAACGTGACCAGGTGCAAAGGACAAAATGCAAGGAAGTGATTTCTATGAAATGCTCAGTATGGAACCGTGATTTTGAGGGTGACATCTCATCCTAGTTACTCACCCCTTTGCCATTGTTCACCTGTAAATAGAGAATAACGTATTCTTGCAAATCCTAGGTCCTGCCTCCAAGGGTAGAGCTTATGCCGGTTAGGACCCAAGGGTCATAGCTTTAAGAGCAGAGCTTGTCCTTGGCCCTTGATACTGGTATCTTTGATTAGAGTTGATGGAGCACATATAGCAGATGAAGCTGATGGAATTGATGCGCATGATAAAACAAGTGATAGCAAGCAAGTGCATAGAAACGTACCTTATAACTAGTTAGTGTACGCGCATAAACCTTTGTCAATTGGCCAGAGGCAACGAACTAGAAAACAAGGCCGATACAATGGCACTCGCCGTCTGCTCCTAGTATTGCCACTAGGAGGAGATATCATCTAAAGAATCACGATTCCTCACTAAGTAGGTCATAGGAATCACTTCCTTCTACTGTGTCCTTCGCACTTAGACATTTTTCTGCGAGGAGCTAACTCTTGGATCTTAGACCAACCAATGCTTCTTTAGTTTCTACCTATGGTAGACAACTGTGTGAGGAGTCTCAAAGGTAAGAACTGTAATCAATGCCAGGCAAGTGACAGGTACTTATAGTCCTAGAGGGAGCCTCTAGCCTAGCCACACAGTGGCTCCTTGGATGAGCCACTCTGGGATTAATCTAGATTCCATCATCCCCCCTGCCTACATGGCACTCTATGACTGCCAACTGACACCAGCCAACAAGATGGACCATGGAATGTTGTGAGATGTTTTTTTCAACCTTCGTGGCCTCCTTTTCATCGCAAAGAAAATTATTCACTGGGCAAGGATTTGATCCAGTGACCTCTTCCTCCAAAGACTAACTCTAGAACATATAAGCCACAAGGAGTTATCCTAGATAGTGTTCGTTGGCTATACTATCCAGTTAAGACCAAGGAGACTTGCTCCAAAGGAGTAGTGCATGTCTTGTCTATCTAGACCACACTAAGGAGATTTACTCCAAGGGAGTATTGCATGCCTAGTCCATCCTGTGCCAGTCCAAATGTCAGCTATGGGCAAGGGACATTTTGTCGACCTGATATGCCCCTTGTCCATAGCTGATACTTGGACAAGCACAAGACGGACTAGACATACACTACTCCCTTTGAGTTAGTCTCGTAAGTCTGGTCAAGATAAGGAAGGCATACACTACTCCTTTGGAGCAAGTCCTCATGGACTAAACTGGATAGTTTAGCTAGCAAACACTACCTAGGATAACTCCTTGTGGCTTAGATGTTCTAGACTTAGTCTCTGGAATGAGAAGTCACTAGGGCGAATCCCAGCCTAATGACTAATTTTCTTTGTGACCAAAAGGCGGACAGGAAGGTTCTAAGAGACATACTAAAACAGTCCAAGGTCTTTACTAGTGGCTGGCGCCACATGGCAGTCACAGGGAGCGCCATGTAGATAGGGGGATGATGCAATCTAGATTGCCCCCAAAGTGGCTTATCCAAACAGCCATTGCACGACTAGGCTAGATGGTGGCTATGGGACTATCAATACCTGTCAGTTGCCCGTCATTGATTACAGTTCTTACCTTCAAAATTCCTCACAAAGGTTTTCACCAAAGGTAGACACTTAAGAGGCATTGGTTGGTGTAAGCCCAAGGAGTTAGCTCCTCACGCAAAAGTGAACAGGTGCTAAGGAGACGGTGGAAGGAAGTGATTCCTATGAACTGCTGAGTGTGGAACCCTCATTTTCAGAATGTTATCTCCTCCTAGTTGCAATACTTGGAGCGGATAGCAAGTGCCATTGTGTCGGCCTTGTTTTCTAGTTTGTTGCCTTAGGGTGGTTGACCCATATCAGGTTATAAAACTCTCCCTTGCACCTCTATGCATTTGCTTTAAGATTTTGTCCCTCTCCTACTATCTTGGCCTTAGTCTTCGTTGGCTGCGTTGACCATACCGACGCCTTGGGTTCCTCCAGAACACAATTTGCTTTAAAGTGCCTTGGTGATGCAATCTGCGAGCATCTTCCTGGTGTCAACATATCTGAGGTCCAAAATTGCCTTTTCGACCAAGTCGCGTGAGTAGTGGTACCTCATGTCGATGTGCTTGGTCTACCGGAGATGATTTCATCCTATGCCATTCTCATGACACTCTTGTTGTCAATGGGGATCTCTGTTACTTCCGTCTGTGGCACTTTCATCTCAGCAAGCAAATTACGTACCCACCGTGTCTCCTTGCATGCTTTCGAGAGAGCGATGTACCCTGCCTCAGCGGTAGAGAGGGAGACACAGTCTTTCTTCTACTTGCCCAAGAGACTACACCACCGTTCAAGAGGCAGACAAAGCCTGAGGTAGAATTCATTTCATCGATTCTTCCTCCCCAGTCGGCGGCCGTGTAGCACATGAGTCGCAATGGATCAGATCTCTCTTAGCCTTCAAACATGATCCCCATGTGTAATATCTTCTATAGATAGCGCATGATGCACTTTACTGCTTGCTAGTGCTGTGGCCTTGGATTGGCGACAAACATGCTCACTTGTCCCATAGTGAAGCAAATGTCACGGCGCATTCCTACCATGGCATACATGAGACTACTAACAGCAGACAAGAAGGAAATGTTCTCCATCTCACGCCGTTCTACTTCCGTGCTGGGGTTCATGGAGAAGGAAATCTCGATGTGTGTTATCATGGGTGTGCTGATGGGCTTGCAATCCTCCATGTTGTAGCGCTTGAGGACCTCTATGATGTACTTGTTCTAGTTCAGCTCAATGGTGCGTATTGCTTGATTGCGGTTGAAGGCTATCCCAAGATACAACTAAAGAGGACCCATGTCCTACATCTTGAACATATTGCTGAGATCTGTCTTCACCTTGTTCAATTGCCTCACAAACAACAAACAGATGATCAGGTCATCCACGTACAGTCCAACAAGCATCAAGCCTTACTCATCCTCTTACACATAGACACTAGGGTCAATCTGACAGTGTGTGAAGGTGAGCCTGGCCATGAAGCTGTCCATCTCCTTGTACCACATCCTTGGAGCTAGTGTCAGCCCGTAGAGTGCTTTTACCAGTTTTCAAACTTTTCCCTCTAAACGTTTCACTCCATCAAGCACTTCCAACCGCATTTCTTAGTCAAGCTTCCCATAGACAAAAGCTGTCTCAACTTCCATCTATTGGACCTCCGGATCTTTTGTAGTAGCGATGCCCAACATGGATTTGATGGAGGCAAAGGTGAGCACAGTGTTGACCTAATATGCCCCTTGTCCATAGGTGATGTTTTGGCAGGCATAGGACGGACTAGGCATGCATTGCTCCCTTGGAGTAAGTCCCATAAGTCTGGTCTAGATAGACAAGGCATGCACTACTCCTTTAGAGCTAGTCCTCTTGTTCTAAATTGGATACTATAGCCAAGAAACACTAACTAGGACAACTCTTTGTGGCTTAGCTGTTCCGGAGTTCGTCTACATAGCAAGAGGTTACTATGTAAATCCCAGCCTAGTGACTAATATTCTTTGTGACCAAAAGGGGGACAAGAAGGTTCCAAAAGACATCTTAGAACATTCCAAGGTCCTTCCTGGTGGCTGGTACCACTTGGCGGTCAGAGGGAGCGGCATGTAGGTAGGGGGATGATGCAATCCAAATTGCCTCCAAGGTGTTGGCCTGAGGGTGAGTGTGCACCCTGGAGGGTCCCTAGCAGTGGCTGGTTCACACCACCAACTGTTTTTGGAGAGACTGAAACTATGGAGGCAACTGGTTCCAAGGATGGCAAAATCTGGTTAGAGAGTGAGGCAATAGTTTTGGCCTCAATCGAATGGGAATGAACACTTGATCAAGGCTCACAAGCAGTGGCCTTTTATAGGCAATGATCTAAGCTTTCCAGAACACCAAAGCATGCCAGATTTGGAGCTTCCTAGCAGATTCTATGGCTTCTAGAGTGCTCCTTGGTAGGCTGTCCTTTTCCCACCTAGGAAGGCATCCCTTCCCTCCTCTAGAAGCTTCTNCCCCTTCCTAGATTCCTCAGCTTGCTTCTAGTAGGAGGGAAGGTGTCCAGAAGACCAAGACACCTCTAGATGCCTTGTAGGACAAGTCACCCCTTCTAGAAGGTGTGCCACCTTCCTGGACCCTCACCTGGCCTTCTAGAAACTTAAAGAGGAACTCTAGAGGTTGAGCTAGCTTCCTGGCATCTATTTTCCACCTCCCTTGAGGCAGGGCAGAATTTCATCTTGTGGGACTTGAACCCGGGCCCCTGCCTCTAGAGGTGGACACTATTAACCACTAAGCCACTATGGCTTGTCTTTTTTGGTGTTCATTTTTGGAGTCACTCCTTCCATGGTGAGGAGCATCATTCCAACAATCTCCCCCTTGCACATCACCCATGGCAGTCGTCCATGCTCAACCTATAACTGAGGAGACTTTCTCCTCATGGGAGGCGAGCTTACATTTTATTGCTCCCTCCCACTCAGCCCCATCCTTCTTGTACAGTGCCTCCTTGAGGCTCCTCTTGCGCGAACCCAGTCCAAATGCCCTTGTCGGCATCATATCGTTTTGTCCTTCTTCGCACACGGCTGCTCGTGCAGGGCTGTTGAAGCGGTTGTTCTTGTTGCTGTCCCCTTTCGGCGCCATCCTCTCCAAGCGCCTGCTCCCCCTCTCTTGGAGACCTTGGAGGCATCGATCGACTCCCCGCCTCCACGTCCCTCTCCGGTGCTTCGGATTCTTCGTCCGAACTGGCCGGAACATATTCTGCCGGTTGCACATCCCTCGGGCGATCCTCTCCGGCTGGTGCTGCTGCGAGGACGTCACCCTCATTCACGTCCTCCGGTGTCTCCCCCTCAAGGAGTGGCATCCACTCCCCCCTCTTGGAGAGACCTGCCTCCTTGTCTGTCCAACGACTTTTCTCGTCGAACGTGACTTCGCGACTTCGCACAATCTGCTGCCTCCTTGGGTCAAAGAGCCGGTATGCCTTGCTTCCGCTCTCATATCCAAGGAAAATACACCGAAGGGTACGCGGGTCTAGCTTGCTTCGTCCCTCACGTGCCTGCACCATTGCATGTGCAACACAACCAAACGTGCGGAGGTGACCCACCGCCGGCTTCCTCCCGCTCCACACCTCTTGTGGCGTCTTCCATGCATTGCTCTCCTTGTCCTCCAGCGGCTTGGTTGGCATGAGATTCATGATGTACGTTACTGTCCTTGCCGCCTCCGCCCAATACCGTTGTGTAAGGCCAGCGTCGCTCAACATGGATCGCACCATGTTAAGGATTGTGCGATTCGCTCTCTTTGCGATGCCATTCTGTTGTGGGGAGTGTGGAGTTGTTTTCTGCCACTCAATCCCCTTGCTCTTCATCCACCCAAGGCACCCCGCATATTCACCGCCGTTGTCACTCCGGAACGCCTTCACCTTCAACTCTGTTTGCCGCTCCACATCAGCCACAAACTCTTGCATGCACGCAAGGACCTCACTCTTCCGCTTCATTGGGTAGAGGTAGAGTTTCCGGCTGTGGTCATCGATGAAGGTGAGGAAGTAGTGAGCTCCGCCGATGGAGCTCTCAAGCGGTCCACACACATCTGTGTGTACCACGGCCAGTTTTGCCGATGCACGCGTCCCCTTGGCGACAAACGGCTGCCGAGTTGATTTGCCAATGATGCATGGCTCACACATGGTCTCCTTGGTTCCATCAAGGCCGCTGATTTGGAGACCCTGCACCACTTCCCTGTTAGCCATCTCTTTCACTGTTGATGGAGAAATGTGGCAGAGTCGGCGGTGCCATAGGTCCAAATCTCCTCCATCCTTCGTTGCAAGGTTGGCGGCGTTGGACCCCACCCGGCTGGTGAGGATCTTCGCGCGTAGCAGGTACAAGTCATCCTCCCTATTGGCACGCGCAATCACCTCACCTTTGCCCTCTTTGCGGATGACGGCCTCCTTCTTTGTGAAGAGCACCTCAAGTCCCTTGTCGGTAAGGCGGCTGACGGAGAGCAGGTTTGCCACAAAGTTAGGCATATGCAGCACATCGTAGATTGTGCTCGTGACAGGTTTTCCATCCACAATTGACTCAATGCGGACGTTACCCTCACCGGCGGCCACCTCTGTTTTTCCATTGGCCACCGTCATGCGTCTCTCCGAGGCGCCGTAGGTGACAAATGCCGCCCTGTTGCATTGCGTGTGGCGGCCTGATCTGGAGTCGATGACGGCAACTCCCGCATCCTTCAAGTTGGTGGAGTTGTACGCCATAAGGGCGTGCTCATCTTCCTTCCCGCCCCGCTGCGACCAATCTGTTTTCTTCTTAGGACAGTTGCGCGCGTAGTGGCCCTCCTTGCCGCAGTTGAAGCACTCCCCCTTCTTGTCACCCTTCTTAGTGCCCTGTTTGGCACCCTTCCACTTGTCGCCTTGGCCTCGACTTTGAGGATGAACCGTGTAAGCTGAAGTTGATGCCGCTGCACTCTCTCGACCGCCACGTCGCATCCACTCATTGCGCACGTACTCAGCAACCTTCGGGTTCTTCAGCTCGTCGGAAGGCCAGCCACCAAGGACTGTGATCATGGGACTCCAACTGTCTGGCAAGGCCAGAAGGAGGATCATAGCTTGCAACTGAGAGTCGACCTCCCAACCCGTGGCCACGCACTCCGCTGCGAGGGACTCAATCTATTGCATGATCTCCATGATGTTGTCGCCTTCGTTGGCTCGGAGGATGACGAGCTGTTTGAAGATGAAGAGCTGATTGGCAAGGTTGCTTGACTGGTAGATGGAGCAGAGTTTTGACCATGCGTCCGCGGCCAGGGTGCATCCTTGGATGTGCCCAAGTTGTGGTGGGCATATCGCGGACACAAGGAGCGCCAATGCCTTTTTGTTGCGCTTCTTGTATGCCTCCTTCACCTCAGCCATTGCAGTCTCCGATGGAGCAGTCTCATCACCTTTTACGAGCTCAAGCAGTCCCTTGTCGTCGAGGAAGACCTCAAACTGCCACCTCCACAAGGCAAAGCCTGTCCCATCAAACTTAAGGACAGCGCGGCTGCTGTCTTGCTCGCTAGTTGCCATGTCTTGCTGTTGGGAGCGTGAAATCAAGCTGGCTTTGAACACCTTAGAGGCGTGGGCCCATAACCCTTTGTTGGCCTGAGGGTGAGTGTGCACCCTGGAGGGTCCCTAGCAGTGGCTGGTTCACACCACCAACTGTTTTTGGAGAGACTGAAACTATGGTGGCAACTGGTTCCAAGGATGGCAATATCTGGTCAGAGAGTGAGGCAATAGTTTTGGCCTCAATTGACTGGGAATGAACACTTGATCAAGGCTCACAAGCAGTGGCATTTTATAGCCACTGATCTAAGCTTTCCAGAACACCAAAGCATGCCAGATTTGGAGCTTCCTAGCAGATTCTATGGCTTCTAGAGTGCTCCTTGGTAGGCTGTCCTTTTCCCACCTAGGAAGGCATCCCTTCCCTCCTCTAGTAGCTTCTGCCCCTTCCTAGATTCCTCAGCAGGCTTCTAGTAGGAGGGAAGGTGTCCAGAAGACCAAGACACCTCTAGCTGCCTTGTAGGACAAGTCACCCCTTCTAGAAGGTGTGCCACCTTCCTAGACCCTCACCTGGCCTTCTAGAAACTTAAAGAGGAACTCTAGAGGTTGAGCTAGCTTCCTGGCATCTATTCCCCACCTCCCTTGAGGCAGGGCAGAATTTCATCTTGTGGGACTTGAACCCGGGCCCCTGCCTCTAGAGGTGGACACTATTAACCATTAAGCCACTAAGGCTTGTCTTTTTTGGTGTTCATTTTTGGAGTCACTCCTGCCATGGTGAGGAGCATCATTCCAACACAAGGTGGCTCATTCAAGGAGCGACTACGTGCTTAAGCAAAAGGCTCTAGCACTATAAGCACCTCTTAGTTGCCTATCATTGATTACAGTTCTTACATTTAAGACTTCTCATAGAGTTGTCCAACGAAGGCAAACACAAAAGAAGCATTGGTTGGTCAAAGCCCAAGGAGTTTACTCCTTGCACGAAAGTGACCAGGTGCTAAGGACAGTGCAAGGAAGTGATTTTTATGAACAGCGTTGTGTGGAACCGTGATTCTGAGGGTGATATCTGTTCTTTATTTCAATAGTTTGAGCGGTCAGTAAGTACCATTATGTTCGTCTTGTTTTCTAGTCCGTTTCCTCAGGCAAGTTGACAAATTTGTCTTATGAGGAAATGCTCAAGTACATGCACAACGAGGCCATGCATTGTAGCGGTACTCAGAGTAACATTTCAGCCTATGCCGTACACTAGAGTGGCCATGGCAAAAAACTCCTCTTATTGCCAGAGCTGTAGCAGAAGCGGTGGTGGTGGAGGAAGTGGTAATAGTATAGTGGCGGTAGAAAGGGTTGAAAGCGTTAAGAAAGTGCCCAAACTGTGGCAAGCCTGGGATTGGGAGTAGGTATACTAGACTTCTAAGAAGGAAGACAAAGATCATGGTGGTAAGAATAAGGGTAAAGGAAAGGATAAAAAAGTGTTGATGAACATGATGGATGAGAGCATGCCAAAAACTAAGGGAGCGGCACTACTCAAGCGTGGACCTTATTGGCTTGACTCTTGCACAAACCACCACCTTTCAAGGAAGAAAACTGGGTCGATTGTTTGAAAATGGACCATCTAGCTTAGTTTCAGGTCTAGAGGAGCAAGTTTAAGGAAACTACCAGGTACCTGCTCCGATCATCAATCCAATTCTCCCATTGAAAGGATAAGGCGGCCAAATATCTACGGTCAAAGTTTCACACCGATCCAACCGTAGGATTAGGATATATGTTTTTTGGAATTTCTGGGATCATCAACTGCCGCTGTGTGGGTGACCATGGACAACAGCTCCATGCCTTAGCCTGAAAAAAGGAAAAAAGGCAAGAGGTACAAGGTCAAGACCTGATGGAAGAAATATCCAAAAAGGTCTTAGATTCTTGGATTGCCTTGTGTGAGTGTGCTGACAACGATAAAGGTACCTCTCCTTACTTTTTAGTGAGCTAAAATCCTTGTGTGCTAGCCATGGACACATGGCGATTCTCCATGGAATTGTGTGTTATGTGAGTTGTACAAGTGGACCACGAGAGTATTTTCTAGCTCTGTAGGTCGTGTGTGAGTGGTCTGCCTGATTCCTAAGTTGATTTCCTCTCTTGTGTTAGATTTTGGACTCTTGTGTGTAAGCCTTAGCCTCCATGGCTACGTAGTGTGACTTGCCCAAGTTGTAGCTCTATATGTCCTCCATCATTTTGAGTGATTTCATAACTATTATTCAGTACAACGGATACCATTGTAGTCCCACATGCTCCAAGGCTCCCTCTTACCTCCAGATCCAACATTTGGTATCAGAGCTAAGTATTGCCAGTTTTAGCAAGTAGAGGCCGTCACTTTGAGAGTGATGGAATAGGGTCAAACCTTGATTGCAAAGATGCAATAATCAGATTGAGAGTTATTCCCAAAACAAGGAGGATCAGGGCTACACTGTTCTCTATGAGTATGATTGCTGTGTAGTTATGACCATAACTCTTGTGTTTTTGCCAAATTAAAAAAGTAGTACATGTAAAATACAGTTTTTTACCTATGCTTTCTAAAGGTAAAAACATGTTTGTATTCCATTGATTCCTTTGGGAGAAACGCTTTTTACAAGCTGGTTGGTCTGAGTTGGAGTTAGAGTAGAAGCATAACCTGTTTTCAAGAGGGCATATATTTCAAAATTCCCCATTAATGACCTTGTTTTATGTGTCATTTTGAAAGGAATTGAGCTAAACCTTCAAACATTAAGCTGTGGTTGTCCAAATTCCTACTCCGTTGACATCCATATTCCATTTTCTTTCAAGCAAACTTCTTACAGGAGTAGTAGCAAAAGCAGGGATAGCGCCGCCATCAAAGGGCAGTGCTAAGCATCACCAAGGCTGAAAATGACAGCAACAAGCGTTGTGACAGTAACCTAGCCTTTGAAGAGGTTGGACAGATGCGCCAACTTCACATTTTAGAAGACCTGTACTTGCATCCTTTTGGAAGAGAGTGGCTTATAGGAGGTGGTGAGTGGTGACGAGTCAGCTCCAAATCCGTACGCAAGAGGCATCAACGTAACATAGGTGATGACGGGGATCACGCCGCAAAAAGGTGCAGCCGGTGCAGGTTTAATTGTAGGTACACTAGTGGCGTATGAGGAGTGAGAATGCTACTACAAAGGAAGGATGGCACACGCTGTTTAGGAAGTATCACAGCAAGAACCTTGCATTCTTCATGCAGAAAAGGAGGCAAAGATGATGGCAATGAAAATGCCAGGGTTGCATTTTCAGTGCTATCCTCCTCAGATGTCGCTGCTCCTCCATTCTCCTTGGTAAGGAGATGGAGGCATACTTGGACAAGGCAAAGGAATTGGCCAAGTAGCTCAGAGCGGTCGGCAACCTTGTAGAAGGGACGTGTTTCATCCTCCTCTTGCTGAGGGGACTCCTCACGAGCTATGACACATTGCAATAGACGCTAGAGTGCTAGCAGACTCCTCACCTCGACTTTATCTACACACATGTGGTGCAGGTGGAACTACGTCGTAATACAGAAAAGCGCAATGGTGGGACCACTAGTGAAGTAGCTTTTGTGGCCATCGGCTCATATAACCACTAGTAACAATAGTCTGTACAACAAAGTGGCAAGAAGAAAGAGAAGTGCCATAACTATAAGAAAGAGGGGTATAACAAGGAAGAGTACTTTAAGTTCAAGAGGGACCAGAAGGAGCTGCAGTAGCATCAATCTTTGCAACAACAAGCAAAACAACATCCTCCACAATAGCTATAGCGTAAGTCACAGCAGCGTTAACAGCAGTAGCACAACCAGATCGGCGTGCGCCCCTTTGGCAACATGAATGTGGCCAAGGAGGTGCACGAGCGCCTCTTCATGGCGAAGCCAAATTTGTTGCAGGTGTAGAAGGCGGATCAGGCGTGGTACAAGGACTGAGGGTGCACCAAGAGTCTAACGCAGAAGGAGTGGTTCTCACAGTTGCAGTCAATTCCCCTTTGCCTTATAACTTTGGGGCATGATCAGGTGGAGTATGCTGAGGGGATTGAGATAGTAGAGATGTGGTTGGAGACCCCGCATAGCATTATAATTTGGGTGTTCCATGGTGTACTATATGTACCTGATACTACATTGAACATTTTGCCAATCTCCTCTCACCAACATAGGAATGCGCATCATCTTTAACGGTGACTATGGGTACATCCTTGACAAGGAAAGAAGAGAGGAGTCGCTGAAAAAGGGTAGCATGTATTGCCTAAGCACAACTTTGTAGTAGTAGTGCATGCAACAAATCGTGAGAAATGGCATATGCGCTATGGCTACATTGGCATGCACGTCTTGCAACAGCTTAAAGCAAAGTAGATAGTGCGTGACTTGTCCATCGTTTCCAACTTTGATCAGCAGTTTGTTGACCTGATATGCTCCTTGTCCACAGCTGATATTTCGACAGGTAAAGGACAGACTAGGCATACATTGCTCCCTTGGAGTGCGTCCCCTAAGTCTGGTCCACATAGACAAGGCATGCACTGCTCTTTTGGAGCAACTCTCCTTGGTCTAAACTAAATAGAATAGCCACAAAACACTACTTGGGATAACTCATTGTGGCTTAGACACTCCCAGCCTAGTGACTAGTTTTCTTTGTAACCAAAAGGGGAAGAAGAAGGTTCTAGTAGATGGCGCGAGTTTGCGGTCAAAGAGAGCCATGTAGGCAACGGGATGAAACAATGCAAATTACCTCCAAGGTGGCTCATCCAAGGAGCCATTGCGTGCCAAGGGTAGAGGCTAGCTCTAGGACTATAAGTACATGTCAATTGCATGTCATTGATTATTTTTCTTATCTTTGAGACTCCTCACAGAGTTGTCCACCAAAGGAAAAAACTAAAGAAACATTTGTTGGTCTAAGCCCCAGGAGTCATCTCCTCACGTGAAAGTGACCAGGTAGTAAGGACATATTGTAAACAAGTGATTCCTAACTCCTCAGTGTCGAACCGTGATTCTGAGGGTGATATCTCCTCCTAGTTGTAATCCTAAGAGTGGACGGCAAGTGCCATTGTGTCGGCCTTGTTTTCTAGTCCGTTTCCTCAGGTTGGTTGACAAAGGATTATGGACCCATAATGACTAGTTGTAAGGCACGCTTCTACGTGCTCACTTGTCCTCTCTTGTTTTGCAGCGCGCATTAGCTCCATAAGCTCTATAAGCTCAATCAGCTACATGTACTCTATCAGCTGAAACGGTGGGTGCTGGTTGTTAGCAAACAAGGACCAAGGATAAGCTTTGCCCTTGGAGGCATGGCCCTTGGGCCCTAACTAGGATAAGCTCAGTCCTTGGAGACACGACCTTGGGTTCGTTAGAGTATGTTCTTCTATGTCTGCTACCAGTTTAGAAAGGCAGATCTGTTGCGTACTCCACAACAGATTTGCCCTTCTAAATCGGTAGCAGACAACCGCCTACATTAGCCTACATCAGCCTCAACAAAGAAGAGAAACTAATAAGTAGTATGACAACACCCACGATGCTCACTCTTGAGTAGGGTAACAGTGGGATGTCAAAGTTCACGGAAATAGATTTTACCGTGTGGAATTGGCAAATTGAGATAGTCATGAGGATGCCTGGATACTTGAAGATATTCCTTGGAGAAGAGGTTGGGCCTCCAAAAACAAATGCTAGATATGAAACGTGGAACGTAAAAAATGACATGGCGCTTGTAATTCTTGTGACATTTGTGCATGAGTCACAACATGCCCATCTCAAAGGTATCACATATGAATCAAATGCTTATGAGTATCTTGCACGTGTACACCAATCAACGGCTCTTGCAAATCACCTCCCTATCCTTCAAAACCTGATTTTGATGAGGGTAAGCGAGGGAGAGTCGATTCCGGACTTCCTATTGCAGTTTGAAAGAATGTTGTACCAAGTAACTCAAATGAACTGGAAAATTGATGCCAACATGCAGGCCATGATCCTCCTCAAGGCGCCACCTTCCATGTTGACTTCGACTTCCGACTTTAGGGCATCAAGTCGGAGTCGCTAAGTCGATCAAAGTCGACGTCGACGTCGACTTGACTTGACCTCCCGCTGGCACACCAGGCACTGTTTTGCTCGAATTATGGTTTTCGACCACTTGGACCAGGGCAGTGGATTTTTGTTAAGAGGTTAGAATCGACCACCGCGAGCACAAAACAGCCTCGCGGTAGGTCTGTCAAGCCTTGCTCGCTCGGCACAGTGAAATATCCCATGCGAGATTTGCTATCCTAGACAGGTGGTATGTGAGCAACAAAGCAGTCATTAGACATGCACTTGCTACATGGATAATGCGTGCCTGTAGCATGTTGATTGTGGAAAAAACCCATCGCACTCGGGTGACATTTTGCAGCTAATGTTGACCAATAGGCGGGCACATAACACGTTTTCATCTTCATGGGATGGACATGACATGTCCTGCCAGCCTGCATAAGGCTGCTCAGGATCCATTTGTCAGGTCAGGTGGTGAGGGTGTCCAGGTATCCAAGTCCATGCACTTGTTGTTTCAATCTTGTAAGCTTTGCCAACATGGCTGGCTGGGCCAGTCAGGCCACCTCCTGTTCTGAGCTATCTATGTCGGCCAGACCACCTGTTCTGGCTGGTGACTTCCTCATCGGGGCCCTTAGGAAGTTTTTCAGACTTGTACCGACTCAAAGCGGCTATCTCGGATGGCAGTGTGGGCCATGCGGAAAGGTGGCTTCAGGTGGATCCGACTGTATGCGCGGTCATTTCGAGGCGGCAGTGCATAACATTGCTAAGTGTAAGGTGGCTCCTCAAGCTGCCCGAGCGCTTCTCGCTCTCCCTCCCTTGCCCTCTCAACCTACCTCCTTTCAGCCGTTCAACAAGAAGTTGTACAATGGCCGAGGCGAGCCATGGGGTACGAGTTCCAACGGAGTTGACTTGGCAAAGCTTGTCGCAGAGCAGAAGCGGCAGGAACATTGCACAGTTATTGGTGTTTTTGACACTCAGGCAGCTATGGTTTCCGCTCCAGCTTCTATCCCTGAGTCCCTTCGCAGCAACACTGCAGGCTCCACAGCATAGCTCAACAGCTCTCATCAGTCGCTCATGCCAGAACACCTTGGAAACACTGCCAAAAACAAGCGCTAGCGGACGATTGTGAAAATCGTGACAAAGAACGCCCTCCCTATCTCGTTCTACAGAGATGACGTCATCTTTGAGCTCGTGGAGGATACGCGGTAGACAACACCCAGCTTTACCTTGCCTAGGAAGGATCGGGTAACATCGGAGCTGCTTCTAGTACTTGATGTCGAGGTAGCACAGCTCGACGCTCTGCTTCAAAACGGCTAGGAAATTTGTGGAGTAACCGTGGGCGTCGAGGAGTGGTCGGATATCCAGATTCGACCCATCTACGATGGCCTCAAACGGAGAAGGTATCGTACACCTCTTTTTCGGAGATGCAAGCGGCGTCGTCAAGGACGCCAATCATGTCGCAATAGTCATCGACCACACCATCTCGGAGGTGGGCAGTGAGAAGGTCGTCATGATGATCACGGACAACACGTCTACAAACAAGAAGGCCTATATTGAGCTTTGGAAGAAGTACCCTGCTTTTTTTTTTCTGTCACTGTGTTACCCAAACCTTGGATCTTGTGCTGAAAGATGTGGCAAACACAGAGTGGGGTTCAAACCTCATCAGCAAGGCAGAGCGCATTGTGTCATTTTTTTGTAGCAAGGACTCGCGCAGGTCCTGGCTGAAGACAGAGGGTGGTTTGGTATTGTTGCGTGCTATAGCCACCTGGTTCGGGTCTGTGCACAAGAAGCTTGAGCGTCTGCTAAGGCTACGTGAGACTACTGTGAAGATTTTCTGCAGCCCAAGGTGGAATGAGTTTGGTTCTTTTGGCAAGGATACAGGGTGGAAGGATAAGAAGAAGGAAGTGTACAGGCTTGTGAAGATGGGCGTCCTCTGGGTGCAGGTCAAGGCCATGACCAAGCTCATGCTTCCCATTGTCCTTGCTTTTTGTAAGGTTGACAGTGCTAGGGGGACAACCGGGAATATGTTTGAGATACTTTTGGACACAACGGTGGCTGTGAACTCCCTTGCTTCTTCTTGTGATAGTCATCATGCTCCTTGCAACCCTGAGTGGGTCAAGTTTGTTGCTGAGCGTCTGAGCTCCTGTTGGACTAACCAAATTTCCTGTCCCATCTATGCCGCAGGTCGTTGCCACCCGCAGCACTTTCGGACACAATTTTGATGGCGAGGAGAAAATGGTGGAGGCGTGGAATAGGGTCGTCACTGCACTCCTCCCAGATGAGCACAAGCAGGACACCATCAATGGAGGTATTTGAGAATGGCAGGATCACATTGGAGGAGGAGCTGTCCAAGGTTAGGGAGGTGCTGCGGGCAAAGGAAGCAGTGCAACAAGTGATAACAGGCAAGCTGCTTGCGTACAAGTGGCATGCCCGGTACATGACCAGCCTGCCAACTCTGCGGGCTCTGGCAATGCGACTTTTGGCACAGCCTTGCAGAAGCTCTGACAACGAGCGGGCCTTCTCAAAGCACGAGCTTATTCAGACTGCGCGACACAACCGTCTGAAGGTTTCAACGCTAGAGATGCTGGTCCGCACAAACGTGCCACTGACACGTATGTACGTGAAGAAGAAAGCAAGGAAAATGACGAAGGAGATCAAGCAAGCAGTTGATGAGGAGATAGGGGACAGTGGAAGTGAAGCAGATGGGGATGTGGAGGAAGAGGGGGAGTATAAATTTGTATGGGATCCCACTATTGCAGGTGTAGCAGATGGTAATGATTTTGAGGTGGTAGAGGTGAGGGATTTGGCAGGGGATGAGGGAGCAAACAACTTTAACTGTGAGGAGGATGAGGTCGAGGACAAGGAGATTGAACAGATGGTGGAGCAAGGAGATGATGACAGTAACGAGGAGAACGATGAAGAAGAAGATGGTGGTGTGGCAGAGGTGACAAGTGTTCTGAGATAGGGTATTTACAAATGCAAGGACATTGAAACTCCAAGAATAGCAGCAGCAACTCCTATAGTAGGTACAGGAGAGGGAGGTTCTACGGTGGGATCCACCCCCAACTCACGAGCCCCCACTGCAGAAGGTTCAATGGCTGCAGTTAGTACAGTAGTTGGGAAGGCCTCTAATTGCTCTAGGCAACTCCGCAAAGGCCATTAGGATTGTATTGCAACTCCACATGTTTTTTTGTGTTGTGATAAATTTCATGTTTCAAACCAGCTTTCCAGTTTTGTTTTTTGCTTTGCCAATGCTTCAATTTCACCATTGAATGATGTGGGTCCTCCTCTCCAAAGTTGACGGTTGAGGCAAAAATCCCTTGTAATATGTTTTTGCTCTCAAACATGATTCACATGATAGTACAAGTGCTTGAGAAGACCTCCTCTAGAACCTGTAAAGAGATAAATAACTTCGACTATGACTTATGAGAAAACAATGTCAAAATGTGATATTTAGGGCAACTTGATAAACATGTGTCTGACAATGCATAGGTAGATCATGGGCCAGAAATTGTGTTTTTGGGCAGTTCAACAGATCCATCCTACAAAAATGGAGTGAAATTCATCAAATTTCAGTGTTTGTGGCCGTTTCATAGTTAAATCCCAAGTTTACTTTCAGGTCAATGTGGACTTGGGGTCAGATGGGGCGACTTTTGACTTTCGACTTGGCGAATTGGCATTGACTTTGACTTTGAGAAATCAACATGGGCGACCTTAAAGCTGGGATCCTTTTATCACCGTCTTTGGTGGCTGGAAGGTGGAGGATTCGACGTATGAGGTAGTGTCTGACTACGAGCACAACTGTGGCTGTGGCGACAACTCCTCTTATGGTCAGAGCGGTTGAGGAAGCGGTGGCGGTGGACAAAGAGGCAATGATGGTGGTACAAAGGATTCAAAGCATCCTGGGAAGTCCCATAACTGTGGCAAGCCTGGGCATAGGAGGCATGGCTCGGACAAATTCTTGCACTTTCCCTCATCTATGGCCATGCATCCTTTATTACATGAATGACTTCATGCTGCTGCATACATTGCATTGTGTTGTCAATCACATGGCCAAACCGCCTGTGCCATAGCATCTGTGTCTTTGGTGCAGTTGGTCGCCACGGTGACAGCCTATGGTGCAATATTAGGCTTTGGAGACTTGGACTCTTTGACTGTCGCATATCCGTTATTTGTACTCTCAAGGGGCTTGA
This sequence comes from Penium margaritaceum, assembly GCA_023375785.1. Taxonomy (NCBI): domain Eukaryota; kingdom Viridiplantae; phylum Streptophyta; class Zygnematophyceae; order Desmidiales; family Peniaceae; genus Penium; species Penium margaritaceum. The sequence continues at coordinate 306,641 of SZWC01000624.1, read as the reverse complement.
CTTGTAGCACGTAGAGTCCATCAACTCTTGGAACTTGTGCAACAAGAATCTCCTTTGGATAGGAGATCTTAACGTCCTTGTTCTTGACAATCACGATTGTCCAGTCGTGGTCTATGATTTTGGACATTAAGAAGATGTTTTTCGCGAAAGATGACATGTGGACGACGTTCTCTTGTTTCAAGTCTTTTTTAGCATCCTTCATGTTGATACTGATCAAGTAATCTTTCTCGCCTTGTCCATGGATGAGGCTATTGTTGGCATATGTGAAGCGATGTTTTGTGTTTCCAATGGAGATGAACCATCGTTTTCTCTTGAATAGTGATGGTCTGTGCCACAGTCGAGTACATAGGCTCCACATTTGAGTAATGCGGCTCCCTTGGTTGTCAACATGCTCTCAGTCATCATATTTGTGAACTCCTTGTTATCCTTTCTTTTATCTTTATTCTTGCCGTCATGATCTTTGTCTTCCTTTTGCCTAGACTTGCCACAATCATGGCATTTCTTAGGATGGTTTGAATCCTTTCTACCGGTACCATTGCCTCTGTGTCAACCGCCTCTCCTTCCATTCTTGCTCTAATAAAAAGAGGAATTGTTGCCATGACCACCATACTGTGGTGTAGAGGCTGAAATGTTAGCCTGATTGCCACTATAACGCATGGCCTCGTTGTATACGTATTCAGACAATGTCTCATTCATCAAATCCTCCTCCTTCAAAGGTACAAACATGGTGGTAAGCCGACGCTAGCTTTCAAGTGGCACCATGAGGAAGATTGTGGCGTGAACATTGGTGTCAATTTTCAAGTTCATTTGGGTCTGTGATATTGTAGTCCAAACATGTTCTGATGAGGCTTTGAGAAGAAGACTCAATTCCACATTTCCTACCTCGGTTTGAGTCAACCGGCCTAAGGCAACAGACTAGTAAACAAGGCCAAAACAATGGGACTTCCCGTGTGCTCCTAATATTGCAGCTAGGAGGAGATATCACTCTAAAAGTGATGGTTCCACATTAAGCAATTCTTAGGAATCACTTCTTTTCACTGTGTCCTTAGCACCTTGTCACTTTCGCGCGAGGAGCTAACTCCTTGTGCTTAGACCAACCAATGCTTCTTTAGTGTTTGCCTCTGGTAGACAACGCTGTAAGGTTCTCAAAGTTGAGAAATTCAATGAATCACATGCAATTGATAGGTACTTCTATAGTCCTAGAACCAGCTTCTAGCCTAGGCGCGTACCAGCTCCTTGGATCAGCCACTTTGGGGGCAATCTGGATTGTATGATCCCCTGCCTACATGGCTAGTGGTACTAGCCACCAGGAACAACCTCAGGATGTTCTGAGATATCCATAAGAACTTTCCTATCCTCCATTTGGTGACTAAGAAAATAAGTCACTAGGCTTGGATTTGACCCAGTGACATCTCACTTTAAGGACTAACTCTGGAACATCTAAGCCACAAGGAGCTATCCTAAGAAGTGTTTGTTGGCTATGTTATCAAGTTTAGACCAAAATGACTTGCTCGAAAGGAGTGCTGCATGCCTTGTCTTTCTAAACAAGACTTAGGAGACTTATTCGAAGAAAGCAGTGCATGCCTAGTCCATCTTGTGCCTGTCCAAATATAAGATAGGGACGAGGGGAATATCAGGTCATTAAACTCTCCCTTCACCCTTGTCCGTTTGCTCTCAGAGATCTTCTCTCTCCAGCTGTTGTGGAGTTAGTCCTCCTCCGTTGCATTGACCATACCAATGTCTCAGGTACAAGCAAAATGTATTTAACTATTAGACGCCTTGCGTCATCCAGCCTGAGGCAACGGACTAGAAGACATGCCATTATAGTGGCCATTGACGTTTGCTCCAAGTATTGCAACTAGGAGGACATATCATCCTCAAAATCACGGTTCCACTCTCAGCAATCATAGGAGTTACTTCCTTATACTGTCCTTAGGACGTACTGATGTTTGCACGAGGAACTAGCTCTAGGTGCTTAGACCAACCAATGGTTCTTTAGTTTCCGCCTCTCGTGGACAACTCTGTGAGGAGTCTCAAAGGAAAGAATAGTAATGAATAACATGCAATAGAAATGTACTTATAGTCTTAGGGCCAGCCTCTAGCCTAGGCATGCAGTGGCTCCGTGGAACCACTGCTTGCCCCATGCCTACATAGTGCTCTTTATGACCGCCAAGAAGCACCACCCACTAGGAAGGACCTTGGAATGATCTAAGACGTCTCTTCAAACCTTCCTATTGTTGACCTAATATGCTCCTTGTCCATAGCTGATATTTTGACAGGCACAGGACGGACTAGGCATGCACTGCTCCCTTGGAATAAGTCCCCTAAGTCTGGTCCAGATAGACAAGGCATGCAGTGCTCCTTTGGAGTAAGTCCCCTTGGTCTAAACTGGATAGTATAGCCAGCAAACACTACCTAGGACAACTCCTTGTCGCTTAGACGTTCCAGAGTTAGTCTCTGGAATGGGAGGTCACTGGATCAAATTTCTCCCCGGTGACTAGTTTTCTTTGTGACCAAAAGGGGGACAGGAAGGTTCTAAGAGACATCTTAGAACATTCCAAGGTCCTTCCTGGTGGATGGTACCACTTGGTGGTCACAAGGAGTGCCATGTAGACAGGGGGATGATACAATCCAGATTGCCTCCAAAGTTACCCATTTAGGGAGCCAATGCACGCCTAGGCTAGAGGCTGGCTCTAGAATTATAAGAATCCGTCAGTTGCCTGTCATTGATTACACTTCTTTCCTTGAAGACTCCTAGCTGAACTGTCCCTTAGAGGTAGATTCTAAAGAAGCATTGGTTGGTCTATGCCCGAGGGGGTCGCTCGCGCAAAAGTGACAAAGTGCTAAGGAAAAAATACAAGGAAGTGATTCCTATGAATTGCTTAGTGTGGAACCTTGGCTATGAGGATTATGTCTCCTCTTGGTTGCAATACCAAGAGCGGTCGGTAGGAACCATTGTGTCGGAACTCATTTTCTAGACCGTCATCTCAGACAGGTTAACACTTGTCCCCCCCTTCGGTCACAAAGAAAATTTGTCACCGGGCTGGGACTCGACCGAGTGAGCTCGTAATCAAAAGACTAACTCTGGAATGTCTAAGCCAGAAGGAGCTGACCTAAGTAGTCTTTTGTATGTATTCTATCCAGTTTAGACCAAGGGAACTTGCTCCAAAGGAGTAATGCATGCCTTGTCTATGTGGACCAGACTTACTTCAACAGAGTAGTGCATGCCTAGTCCGTCTTGTGTCTGTCCAAGTGTTAGCTATGGACACGGCGCATATCAAGTCAACAAACTCTCCCTTGCACCTCTATCCATTTGCTATTATTTTTTCGCTCTTTGGAGCAGTCTTGGCTTTAGTCCTTGTTGGTTGTGTTGACCATACTGATGCCTCGGGTACCTACAAAATACAATTCATTGTCAAGCGCCTTCGTCATGCAATCTGCAAACATCTTCTTAGTCTCCATGTATTCGAGGTCCACAATCTCCTTTGCAACCAGGTAGTATGAGTAGTGGTACCTGATGTCCATGTTCTTGGTCCGCTGGGACATGACGTCATCCTTACTATTTTTATTGCAGTCTTGTTGTCAATGCGTACTTTGGTTGCTTTTGTCTGTGGCACTATCATCTTAGTAAGCAAACTACGTAGTCATAGTGTATCATTGCATGCTTTTCACAGAGCAATGTCCTCTGCATCAGAAATGAAGGAGACACAGTCTTGCTTTCTAATTGACCAGGGGATTGCACCACCATTCAACAGGCACATAAAGCCCGAGGTAGACTTTCTCACGTTGAGTTTTCCTCTCTAGTCGGCATCCGCATAGCATATGAGTGGCACTAGATAAGATCCCTCTTTGCCTCTGAACTCGTATCCGTTGTATCTGTTGACCAGATATATCCCTTGTCCATAGCTGAAAATTGGACAAGCATTGGACGGACTAGGCATACACTACTCCGTTGGAGTAAATCTCCTAAGTCTGATCCAGATAGACAAGGAATGCACTACTCCTGTGGAGCAAGTCTCCTTGATCTAACCTGGTTAGTATAGCCAGCAAATACGACCTAGGATAACTCCTTGTTGCTTAGACATTCCAGAGTTAGTCTCAAGAGCGAAAGGTCCGTGGGTCAAATCCTATCCCTGTGACTAATTATATTTATGACCAAAAGGGGGAGAGAAAGGTTCTAAGAGACAAATTAGAATATTCCAAGGTCCTTCCTGGTGACAGGGGCCACTTGGCGGTCATAAGGAGCGCCATGTAGGCAAGGGGGGTGATGCAATCCAGATTACCTTTAAAGTGGCTCATCCAAGAAGCAACTGTGCGCCTAGGCTAGAGGCTGGCTCCAGGACTCTAAGAACCTCTCAGTTTTATGTCATTGATTATAGTTCTTTCTTTTGAGACTCCTCACAAAGTTGTCTACCAAAGGCAAAAACTAAAGAAGCATTGGTTGGTCTAAGCTCGAGGAGTTAGCTCCTTGCACAAAAGTGACAAGGTGTTATGGACACAGTGCAAGGAAGTGATTATTATGAACTCCTCAAGGAGGAACCATGATTATGAGGGTGATATCTTCTCCTACTTGCAATACTAGGAGTGGAAAGAAAGTGCCATTGTGTCAGCCTTGTTTTCTAGTCCGTTCCCTGAGGCTGGTTGGGTCTATCGTATCTTCTCTAGGCATTGCATCATGCACTTTACTACTTGCCAGTGTTGTAGCCCTGGTTTTGCCACGAATCTGCTCAGTTCTCCCATAGCATAGCAAATGTAAGGGCATGTTTCTATCATGGTATACATGAGGCTGCCAACTCCATTTCATGGGGGAGGAGAGGTTGATCTCTGTTGTCATAGATGTACTGATGGGCTTGCAGTCCTCCATGTTGTAACGCTTAAGGATCTCAATGATGTACTTGATAAAGTCTTATAGTCGGCCTCTAGTTTGGGCACATAGTGGCTCCTTGGATGAGCCACTTTGGGGGTAATCTAGATTGTATCATCCCGGTTCCTACATCGCACTCCCTCTGACTGCCAAATGGCACCAGCCACTAGGAAGGACCTTGGAATGTTACAAGATGTCTCTAAGAACCTTCCTGTCCCCGTTATAGTCTCAAAGAAAGTTAATCACTGGGTTGGGATTTGACCGAGTGACCTCTCGCTCCAGAAACTAACTATGGAGCGTCTAAGCCACAAGAGCCTTGCTGCAAAAGACGACATGTAGACAACGTTCTCCAGTTTCAAGTCATTTTTAGCACCATTCACATTGATGCTGATCAACTTATCTCCCTCATCTTGTGCATGGACAACTTTTGTTGGCACACTTGAAGCGACGTTAAGTGTCTTCTATGAAGATGAACCCATCTTTCTCCCTTAAAGAGTGGTGGTTTGTGCCATAATCGAGCTCGTACGCTCAACGCTTGAGCAGTGTTGCTTCCTTGGCTACTTGTACCATCTTAGCCATCATGTCTGTCAACTCATACCTATCCTTTCCTTTGCTCTCGTTTCAACCACTATGATCTCCGTTTTCATTTTTGAGAGTCTTGGACTCCCGTGGTGAATGCCGAGGCTTGCCACATTTATGGCACTTCCTATGACGCTTTGAACCCTTTCCACCGCCACCATTGTCTCTTCCTCCACCGCCAACGCTTCTATTATTGCTTCGACCACAATAGGAATCTTTCCCAAGACCAACGTAGTGTGCATCATAGGCTGAAATGTTAGCCTCACTATTGTTGCGACACGTGGCCTCGTTGCACATGTACTCAGATACTACCTCATACGTTAAATCCTCCTCCTTCCAACGACCAAAGATGTTGATCAATGGATCTTGGCTTTCAAGTAGAGCCATGAGGAGGACATGGCATGCATGTTGGCGTCGATTTCCCAGTTCATTTTGGTCATATGCTGTAGGAGTCCTTCAAACTGCAATAGGAATTCCGGAATCAACTCTCCCTTGCTCACCCTCAACGAAATCAGCATTTGAAAGATGAAGAGGCGATGTGCAAGACCTGTTGATTGGTGTACATATGCAAATTTCCCATCAGTCTTTGATGCATACATGATACCTTGGAGATGGACATGTTGTGACTCGTACAGTGATGTCACAAGAATCGCAAGAATCATATCATTATTGATACACCACGCTTCATATCTAGCATCTGTTTTAGGAGGTTCAACCTCTTCTCCAAGGAACATCTTCAAGTAGCCATGCACCCTCCTGACAATGTCAAATTGCCATTTCCACAAGGAAAAATCTATCCTTGTAAACTTTGACCTTTCACGTTTAACCTACTCAATAGTGAGTGTCATCTGTATTGATATACTTCTCTGCTCTTTTGGTTCATGGAGGCCGGTGTAGGCTGATGTAGGCTGTTGTCTTCTACCTGTTTAGAAGATGCACATCTGTTGCTTACACCTTAGCTCTTGATCACCTGCAAACATCAAAGAATGGACTCTAGTGAACGCAAGATCATGCCTCCAAGGGCAGAGCTTATCTTGCTTAGGGCCCAAGGGTCTTACCTCCAAGGGCAGAGCTTATCCTTCGCCCTTGCTTGCTAATTGCCAGTACCCACCGTTGGAGCTGATGGAGTAGATGGAGCACATGGAGCAGATGTAGCTGATGGAGCTAATGGATGCTACAAGACAAAGACAGCAAGAGAGCGTGCAGAAGCGTTCCTTACAACTAGTTAGTGTGGGCCCAAAATCCTTTGTCAACCGGCGTAAGGCAACGGACTAGAAAACAAGGTCGAGACAATGACACTTGCTCTCCACTCGTAGTATTAAGACTAGGAAGAGAAATCTCCCTTGGAATGTAACGGTTTCACACTGAGCAGTTCATAGAAATCACTTTCTTGCACTGTGTCCTTAGCAATCATTTTTGCGCAAGGAGCTTCATCTAAGGGCTTATACCAACCAATGCTTGTGTAGTGTGTGCCTCTCTAGGACAACTCTGTGAGGTATCTCAAAGGTAAGAACTGTGAGCAATGGGAGGTAAGTGATAGGTTCTTAAGTCCTACACCTAGCCTCTAGCCTAGGCGCGCAGTGGATGAGCGACTTTGGAGGCAATCTAGATTGCATCATCCTCCTTGCCTACATAATGCTCCTTGTGATTGCCAAGTGGCGCAAGTTACTATGAAGGACCTTGGAATGTTCTAAGATTTCTTTTAGAACCTTCCTGTCCCCCTTTTGATCACAAACAAAGTTAGTCACGAGAGACTAACTCTAGATTGTCTAAGCCACAAGGAGTTGTCCTAGGTAGTGTTTACTGGCTATTCTATCCAGTTTAGACCAAGGGAACTTGCTCCAAAGGAGTAGTGGAGGCCTTGTCTATCTCGACCTGACTTAGGCGACTTACTCCTAGGGAGCATTGTATGCCAAGTCCATCCTGTGCTTGTCCAAATCGCAACTATGGATAAGGGTTATATTGTCAACTTGCTTAAGGTGACGATCTAGAAAACGGGTTCCAACACAATGGTTCTCGCCGACCGATCTTGGTATTGCAACCAAGATGAGATTTCACCCTCAGAACAAAGGTTGCAGGGTTTCACATTGGACCCTAAACCCTAAACCCTAAACCCTAAATCCTAAACCACTGAGCACTTCATAGGAATAACTTCCTTGCGCTGTGTCCTAAGCACCTGGTCACTTTCACGCGAGGAGCAAACTCCTCGGGCTTAGATCAACCAATGCTTCCATAGTGTCTTCCTCTGATGGACAACTCTGTTAGGAAACTCAAAGTTAAGAACTGTACTCAATGACATGCAACTGACAGGTTTTTATAGTGCAAGAGCGAGCCTCTAGCCGAGGCGCGCAGTGGCTCCTAGGATGAGCCACTTTGGGGGCAATCTAGATTGCATCATACCCCTTGCGTACATGGCAATCGTTGTGACCGCCAAGTGGCGCCAGCCACCAGGAAGGATCTTGGATTTTTGTAAGATGTCTTTTAGAACCATCCTGTCCCCCTTTTGGTCACAAAGAGAATTAGTCACCAGGCTAGGAGTTGACCCAGTGACCTCTCGCTCTAGAGACTAACTCTAGAATGTCTAAGCCACAAGGAGTTATCCTAGATAGTGTTTGTTGGCTATGCTATCCAGTTTAGACCAAGGAGACTTGCTCCCAAGGAACAGTGCATGCCTTGTCTATCTTGTACTTGGCCAAATGTAAGCTATGGACAAGGAGCATATCAGGCGAACAAACTCTCCATTGCGCCTCTGTCTATTAGCTATGAGATATCTCCTCTCGCCAACAGTCTTGGCCTCACTCTTCGTCGGTTGCATTGACCATAGCAAAGCATCGAGTATGTGTAGAGTGCAACTCATTGTCAAGGGCCTTTGTCATACAATCCGCAAGCATCTTCTTGGTCTCCATGTATTCCAGGTCAACGATCTTCTTTGCAACCAGGTCACGTGAGTAGGAGTACCTGATGTGGATGTGCTTGGTCCGCCGAGAGATGACATCATCTTGTGCCATTTTCATGACACCCTTGTATTGACGCAAGCCTCTGTTGCTTTTGTTTGTGGCACTTTCATCTCAGCAAGCAAACTACATAACCATTGTGTCTCCTTGCATGCTTCTGACAGAGCGATGTAGTGTGCATCAGTGGTAGAGAGGGAGTCACAATCTTGCTTTCTACTTGCCCAAGAGACTGCACCTCCGTTTAAGAGGCACACAAAGCCTGAGGTAGAATTTTTGTCATCAATTCTTCCTCCCCATTTTAGCCTCCGCTTTGGTCACAAGCTCCACCTGAGCCAAGCATGACTAGCTACGTCCGGTCTATTCCACACTCTGAGCATCGTCCTTGGGTGAAGGTTTCTTCTGGTGCGTACTACACGGGGTGTTGTTGGTGGCGCTTCAAGGCTTAGTTGCGTGTATAGCTCTTGCGCTGCTAGTGATCCGTTACTTGAGGAAGATGTTGAAATAGTATGCACCTTGTCCACTACCTAGCTGGCCAGCTGTACATACAGACAAGGCATACAATGCTTTATGGAGTACATCCCCTTGGTCTGTTCCAAGATGGTCCAAGAATCCACGATCCATAATGGGTATATCCCCTGTGGATCATCATAGGAATCATACCTTTGTGGCCTAGTTGAATAGGCGCAGGAGTCTCAAACGAGAGGTCTCAGGTTCAAACCCCACGATGGCCGCAATGTTCTTTGTGGCCTAAATTGGGAGAGGAAGCTTCTAGGAAGCTTACTAGAGTCTGCCTTGAGGATGACATTTGGCGGGCTAAGGACGTGCCAAGTAGGATTGTAGGTTGAGGTTGGCTCCAGTAGAGCCACTACAAGCAGAAGCTTTAGCAAAGCTCTGCAAGTATAAAAGCTTGTACCTTACATACATCAATTTACAATTCTTGCCTTTGAGACTCCTCACAGAGTTTCCAACCAAAGGTAGACACTTGAGACCAACATGCGGACTTCTTGAGGTTGCAAACCAAACGAACCTAAAGTGTGGATCCCTCGTTCGAGGGTGATATGTTACTTGTTTGCAATACCAAGAGCGGTTGGCGGACTCCCATGTCGGGACCGTTTTCTTGACCGTTGCTATGCGGCGCATTGACAAAGGGTTATGGGCCCACAGTTCTGGTTTTAACGCACGCTTCCAAGACCGACTAGCGCTTGGTCTTGTAGGGGACACATGTACAATAGGGACACGACCATCAAACGGCTCCATCTGCTTCATTGGCTCCATCGGATTCTTCAGGCGGAGTGCACGCACGTGGCGGACTACGGGATGAGGAACAGCTCTATCCATGTAGGACCTTGAGTCCGTTTTCTCACGACGGTACCATCGCCTTGTTGGGAAAGGAGCCATCCGGCTCAGTTTCAGGTCCACAGGAGCAAGTTCCAGGAAAGTACCAGATGCCTGCTCCGATTGTCGATCCGACTTCAACATTGGAAAGATCAGGTGGCAAAATGTCTACGGTCCAAGTTTGAGGCCGATCTAACAATTGGATTGGGAGATATGGATTTTCAAAGTTTCAGGGGTCATGGACCGTAGATGTCTGGGTGGCCATGGGTGATGGCTCCATGCCTTAGCCTGAGAAAAGAAGAAGGCAAGAGGTCCAGGGTCAAGACCTGATGGGAGGAATATCCATCAGGGTCCTTGGTTTTAGGATTGCCTCATTAGAGTATGCTGACTAGGATAAAAGTACCTCTCCTTACTTTTTAGGTGAGGTGAGATCCTTGTGTGCTAGTCATGGACACATGGTGATTCTCCATGGGTTTGTGGGTTATGTGACCACTAGGAGTGTGCCATGAGAGTATTCTCTAGCTCTCTAGGTCGTGTGTGAGTGGTCAGCCTGATTGCTAGGCTGATTTCCTCCCTTGTGTGAGATAATGAACTCTAGTGTGTGAGCCTTAGCCTCCATGGCTAAGTGGTATGGTTTGTGAGAGGGCTGACTTGCCTAAGCTCTAGCTCTATATGTACTTCATCATTTTGAGTGATTCAAAAACCATTCTTCAGCACAAGTGATGCCCTTTCAATCACACATACTCGCTGCTCCAAGGCTCCCTCTCTCCTCCAGTTCCAACATTTGGTATCAGAGCCAAGTTATGCCACTTTCAGCCAGCACAGGCCGTCACTTTGAGAGTGACGGATTGGGATCAAACCTTCAGCACATTTGACAATCGACCACACGATATTCAAGTTCAAAAGACACGCTTTCCAACAAGCCAAAAATTGGGAAGATCCAACATCCGGATTGAGCGTTATGCTCAAAACGAGGTCGGCCGAGGCTACATTCTTCTCTCTGAGTAAGACTGTCGCCTTGTGATGACCATAACTCTTTTGTTTCTTTGTCAAATTTAAAACGTAGCACATGCGAGTTATAGTATTTTTCCTAAGCTTTCTATTTCTGTAAAAATAATTGCATTCCATTAATGTTTTTGGGAGAAACGCCGTTTACAAGCTGGCTGGTCTGAGTTGGAGTAGGAGCAGAAGCATACCCTGTTTTCAAGAGGGCATATCTTCTGAAACCCCCTGTTGATGACCCTGTTTTATGGGATGATCTGAAAGTTTTTGAGCTGAATTTTCTTGTGGTGGGCTCCCATTTTCCAAATTCCCAGTCTGCTGGCATCTACAGTTGATCTTCCGTCAGACAGATTTCTGTCAGAAGTAGTAGTAGAAGCAGGGGTAGCGCCGCCATCCAAGGGCAGGGCTGAGCATCACCAAGGCTAAAAATGGCAGCAACTGGCGTTGTGACAGCAGCCCAGCCTTTGGAGAGGCTGGAGGGACGCGTCAATTTCACGTTTTGGAAGATCCGTACCCGCCTCCTTTTGGAGGGGAGGGGCTTGTGGGAGGTGGTGAGCGGCGACGAGCCGGCTCCAGTTCCACAGGCAAAAGGTATCACCGCACCGCAGGTGGTGGCGGGGAAGACGCCGCAAAAGGGTGCAGCTGATGCGGGTTCTTCTACAACTGTACCAGCGGCGTATGAGGAGTGGAAGAAGAAGGGTAGGCAGACCTACAGGTTGCTTGTCAACACCATCTCCAACCCGCATCTTCAGTACGTGAGTGGCAAGGCTACTACAAAGGAGGAGTGGGACACGTTGTGCAAGAGGTATGAGAGCAAGGATCCTGCATTCCTCATGCTTTTGGAGGAAAAGATGATGGCGCTGAAAATGCATGGTGGTGAAGGGATGGAGGCGTATCTTAACAGGGCAAAGGAGCTAGTAAAGCAGCTGAGAGCGGCCGGTAACCCTGTGAAAGAGACGCGCTTCATCCTCCTCTTGCTGAGGGGACTCCCAACTAGCTACGACACGGTGCAAGAGACGCTGGAGTGCCAGCCAACTCTCGACCTTGACTTCATATGCACACACCTGGTGCACGTGGAATTGCGTCGCAATGCAGCAAAGTGCAATGGCGGCGGCAGTAGTGAAGCAGCTTTTGTAGCCACGAGCTCACGCAACCAGCAGCAGCAACAGCAGTCTGGGTAGTAGAAGGACAAAAAGAAAGGCAAATGCCACTATTGCCAGAAAGAGGGACACTACAAAAAAGAGTGTTTCAAGCTCAAGAGGGACTAGAAGGAGCAGCAGTAGTAGTCGTCATCGCAACAGCAGTAGCAAAAGCCGCAGCAGCAGCAGTAGCAGTCACAGCAGCGTCAACAGCAACAGCAGCAGCAGCAAAACCAGGCTGGTGTGCGCCACTTTGGCAACATGAATGTGGCCAAGGAGGTGCGCGGCCGTCTCTTCATGGCGAAGTCTGACATGTCGCAGGTGGAGAAGGCGGATCTCGCATGATACAAGGACTCAGGATGTACCAAGAGCCGCCAACGGCACAAGGAGTGGTTTACACAGCTGCTGTCCATCCCTTCTCGTCCTATCGCTATGGGTGATGATCGGGTGGTGTATGCTGAGGGGATTGGGATTGTGGAGATGTGGTTGGAGACCCCACGTGGCATTGAAGTGGGTGTGTTTCATGGCGTGCTATATGTACCTGATGCTGGATTCAACCTCCTCTCAGTCTCCTCTCTTACAAAGACAGGAATGCACGTCGTCTTCGATGATGATTATGGCTACATCCTCAACAAGGATACAAGAGAGAAGTTGGACAGATCGGTGAAGGAGGACGACATGTACCACCTGCTTGCGGCGACCAAGATCCGGAGTGAGCAAAGTCTTGTAGCAGTGGTGCAGGCAACACATAGCGAGATCTGGTATGCGCGCTATGGCCACATCGGCATGCGCGCCTTGCAGCAGCTTCATGCAAAACAAATGGTTCGTGACCTGCCTATCATCTCTGACTTTGAGCAGCACTTATGCGTCGGCTGTTTGGAGGGGAAGCAATACCGGGAGGCGTTCTCAAGAGCAGGGGAGCGTGCAGAGGAGGTGTTGGAGCTGGTCGACACGGACTTGTGCGAACCGATGCAGACCTAGAGCTTTGAAAGCTCTAGGTATTTCCTGACCATCATTGATGATTTGAGCCATTACACTACTGTGTACTTCCTTCCTTCCAAGGAGCATTGCTTTGACAGGTTCAAGGAGTTCAAGGCCATGGTGGAGAACCAAACTAGCAAGAAGATCAAGGCGCTACGCAGCGATCGCGGTGGAGAGTACCTGAGCAAGGAGTTCCAGGACTACCTCGTAGCAGCTGGCATCAAGGCGCAGTGTAGCGCGCCGTACACACCGCAGCAGAACGGTGTAGCAAAATAGGTCACCGTACCATTGTGGAGTCGGTGCGCTCCATGCTGCACGCGGTTCCGCTAACATGCGACTTTTGGGCTGAAGCCGTGAGCACTGCAGTCTACATCAAGAAGCGTAGTCCAACTAAGGCGCTGGAGTAAATGACGCCGTACGAGGCGTGGTTCGGCAAGAACTTGAGCGTGGGTCATCTCCGAGCATTTGGCAGCCTGGCGTACATGCACGTGCCCAAGGAGAAGCGGCAGAAAGAGGACGCAAATAGTGCGCAGATGCTGATGATTGGCTACGACGTGGCAAGCAAGGCCTATCGCCTCTTGTTGGAACTTGAGGAGAGACGGAACCTTGGAGCAGCGAGCATGTGTGATTGGAAGGGCATCACTTGTGCTAAAGAATGGTTGTTTAATCACTCAAAATGATGGAGTACATATAGTGCTAGAGCTTGGGCAAGTCAGCCATCTCACAAGCCACACCACTTAGCCATGGAGGCTAAGGCTCACACACTAGAGTCCATAATCTCACACAAGGGGGGAAATCAGCCTCGCAATCAGGCTGACCACTCACACACGACCTAGAGAGCTAGAGAATGCTCTCATGGCACACTCCTAGTGGTCACATAACTCAGAAACCCATGGAGTATCCCCATGTGTCCATGGCTAGCACTCAAGGATCTGACCTCACCTAAAAAGTAAGGAGAGGTACCTTTATCCTAGTCAGGCCACTCTAACAAGGCAATCCTAAGACCAAGGACCTTTTTGGATATTTCTCCCATCAGGTCTTGACCTTGGACCTCTTGCGTTTTTCTTTTCTTAGGCTAAGGCATGGAGCCATCACCCATGCCCACCTAGACATCGACGGTCCATGACCCCCGAAACTTTGAGAATTCATATCTCCCAATCCGACCGTTGGATCGGCCTGAAATTTGGACCGTAGACCATTTGCCACTTCATCTTTCCAATGGTGAACTTTGATTGATGATCGGAGTAGGCATCTAGTACTTTCCTGGAACTTGCTCCTGTGGACCTGAAACCGAGCCAGACGGCTCTTTTCCCAACAATCTCCCACTTTGCCGCAGTCAGAGTGGGTTGAGTCCACATGCCTTCATGCAGAACTTCTGCTTCTCATGGGTCACTGTCTTGGTACAGAATTCAGCGACCTGCTTGCTGGTTGGAGTAAACTCCAACTTGATAGCACCCTCCTGCACCATGTGCCTGATGAAATGATATATAATGTCAATGTGCTTGGTGCGTGCATGGTGCTCAGGATTCTTGGCGAGTGCGATTGCGCTCTGGTTGTCGACGCGTACAAGAACTGGAACTGCTGCACTCCCACTCATCTCTGCCATGAGACGCTGAAGCCAAACTGCTTCCTTGGCTCCAAAGCTAAGAAAGATGTACTGAGCTTCTGTCCTCGAGGTGGCCACAACCACCAGCCGCTTGCTGCACCAGCTGATGGCTCCTTCATTCATGAGAAACACATGTCCAGAGATGGACTTGTGGGTCTCAGGATTTGAAGCCCAATCTGCATCTGTGTAGCCGATGATGCTGTTATCGTTGCCGTTGTAGGTGATGCCGACGTTAATGGTTTCAGCAAGTTAGCGGAAGATCCGCTTCACTACCTTCTAGTGCTCCGGTCCGGGAATAGCCATGTGCTGGCTCACAGCGCTCACAGCCTGTGCGAGGTCCGGCCTTGTTACCACCATCAGGTACATGAGACTGCCGACGGCGCTCTGGTACTTCTGCCACTCGGCTGCGTCTGCTTCTCCATTCAAGCTCACGAGGTACTGCCGCGTCTCCAGCGGCGTGCCGATGGGTTTTGCCTCTGCCATGCCAAACCGCTGCAAAACTTCCATGATATTGCGGCTCTGTTGCAGCGAGAGAGAGCGTGACTTGCAGTCACGCGTGATCTGGATACCGAGGAAGTATGATGCCTCCTCGAGATCAGACATCTGGAAGCGCTTCTGCATGGCTTCCTTGAACTCTTTCAGTGCAGACATGCTGTTGGAAAGGAGGAGCATGTCATCCACTTAGACGATGATGATGAGCACCTCATGACCAAGCTGCCAGCGATAGACGTTGTAGTCACACTCCTTGCGCTCAAACCCCATGCACTGCAACGTCGCATCCAACTTCTGATTCCAAGCACGCGATGCTTGCTTGAGGCTGTACAGTGACTTTTGTAGCTTGCAAACCAGGTACTCCTGGGCATCCATGACAAACCCCTCTGGCTGCTCCATGTAGATCTCCTCCTCCAAGTCACCATTCAAGAATGCCGTCTTGACATCCATGTGGTGAACCTCAAAGTCCTCAACTGCTGCATAAGAGAGGAGCGTGTGCACATAGGCAAAATTTGCAACAGGGGCAAACGTTTCTGTGTAGTCGATGCCCTCCTGCTGCGAGTAGCCCTTGGCGACCAGCCTTGCCTTGTACTTTTCCAGGTTACCATCTGCTCCCCGCTTCTTCTTGAACACCCACTTGCACTTGATCACCTTACGTCCAGGTGGACGCTCAGTCAGCTCCCACGTGCCGTTGTCCAACTGCGCCTGTATCTCCTGCTGCACGGCTTGCGTCCAATCAACTGCATGTGGTGTAGCCATGGCCTCCTTGTATGACGTTGGCTCATCTAAATCTGCTGCAACTACGACGTTCATATGTTCTGGTTTCTGCAGCATCCAGAAATGGCCGCGCTCACCAGGCTTGTAACGCACCCTAAGAGGGTAACTGCGACCTGGTGCTGGAGCGTTAGCGGGCGGTTGGCGCAGTGCTACTGGTACAACTGCTGTTGCTGGTGGTGCTACATCTCCCTCCTCTACTTCTTCCAATGAGGCTGTTGTATCTGCTATATCAGACATGGGAGAGTAGAGTGATTCTCCCATTGTCACAGTAGAGGAAGGATCGGGAGAGACTGGGTCTGGAAGGATTTCTGCTCCCATTGTCTTGTCAGCTGCTGGTTCTACTGCCTCTTCATAGACAATGTTGGTGCGGATGACGTTGCTCTCGTTGAAGACGACTTCTCCGGAGATGATGACGTGGCCTGTATCCCTCTCTTGGAGGCGATAGGCCTTGCTTGCCACGTCCTAGCCAATCATCAGCATCTGCGCACTCTTTGCGTCCCTTTTCTGCCGCTTTTCCTTGGGCACGTGCATGTGCGCTAGGCTGCCAAATCCTCGGAGATGACCCACGCTCGGTTTCTTGCCGAACCACGCCTCGTACGGCGTCATCTGCTCTAGCGCCTTTGTTGGACTGCGGTTCTTGATGTATACCGCAGTGCTCACGGCTTCAGTCCAGAAGTCCTAAGTTAGCCAAGCCGCGTGCAGCATGGAGCACGCCGACTCCACAATGGTACGGTTGGCGCGTTCTGCTATACTGTTTTGCTGCGGCGAGTACGGCGCAGTACGCTGCGCCTTGATGCCAGCTACTGCGAGGTAGTCCTAGAATTCCTTGCTCAGGTACTCTCCACCGCGGTCGCTGCGTAGCGCCTTGATTTTCTTGCCAGTCTGGTTCTCCACCATGGCCTTGAACTCCTTGAACCTGTTAAAGCACTGGTCTTTGGAGGAAAGGAAGTACACAGCAGTGTAACGGCTGAAATCATCAATGAAGGTCAGGAAATACCTAGAGCCTCCAAAGCTCTGCATCTGCATCGGTCCGCACAAGTCCGTGTAGACTAGCTACAACACCTCCTTCGCATGCTCCCTTACTCCGGAGAACGCCTCGCGGTGCTGCTTCCCCTCCAAACAGCTGATGCATAACTGCTGCTCAAAGTTAGAGATGGTAGGTAGGTCATGCACCATATGCTTTGCTTGAAGCTACTACAAGGCGCACATGCCGATGTGGCCGTAGCGTGCATGCCAGATCTCGCCATCTGTTGCCTGCACCACTGCTACAAGACTCTGCTTTCGCGGGATCTTGGTCGCCCCCAGCAGGCGGTACATGTCGCCCTCCTTCACCGACCTGGCCAACTCCTCTCCTGTATCCCTGTTGAGGATGTAGCCATAGTCATCATCGAAGACAACGCGCAGTCTTGTGTTTGTAAGAGAGGAGACTGAGAGGAGGTTGAATGCAGCATCAGGTACATACAGCACGCCATGCAACACTCCCACTTCAGTGCCACGTGGGGTCTCCAACCACATCTCCACAATCCCAATCCCCTCAGCATACACCACCCGATCATCACCCATAGCGATAGGATGGGGAGGGATGGACAACAGCTGCGTAAACCACTCCTTGTGATGTGTGAGGCTCTTGGTACATCCTGAGTCCTTGTACCATGCGAGATCTGCCTTCTCCACTTGCGACATGGCAGACTTCGCCATGAAGAGACGGCCGCGCACCTCCCTGGCCACATTCATGTTGCCAAAGTGGCGCACACCAGTCTGGTTTTGCTACTGCTACTGCTGCTGCTGACGCTGCTTTGACTACTGCTGTTGCTGCTGCTACTTTTGCTGCTGCTGCTTTGATAACTGCTGCTACTCCTGCTCCTTCTGGTCCCTCTTGAGCTTGAAACACTCCTTTTCATAGTGTCTTTTTTTCTAGTAGTAGTGGAATTTGCCTTTCTTTCTGCCTTTCTGTTGCCCAGACTGCTGCTGCTGTTGCTGGTTGTGTGAAATCGTGGCCACAAAAGCTGCTTCACTGCTGCTACCGCCATTACGCTTTGCTGCATTGTGACGCAATTCCACCTGTACCAAATGTGTACAGATGAAGTCGAGGTCGAGAGTTGGCTGGCACTCGAACGTCTCTCGCACCGTGTCGTAGCTGGTTGGGAGTCCCCTTAGCAAGAGGAGGATGAAGCGTGTCTCTTCCACAGGGTTGCCGGTCACTCTCAGCTGCTTCGCCAGCTCCTCTGCCCTGTCCAGATACGCCTCCATCCCTTCACCACCCTGCATTTTGAGCGCCATCATCTTTTCCTCCAAAAGCATGAGGAATGCAGGATCCTTGCTCTCATACTTCTTGCACAACGTGTCCCACCCCTCCTTTGCAGTAGCCTTGTCACTCACGTACTGAAGATGCGGGTTGGAGATGGTGTTGACAAGCAACCTGTAGGTCTGCCTGTTGTTGGGAAAGGAGCCATCCGGCTCAGTTTCAGGTCCACTGGAGCAAGTTCCAGGAAAGTACCAGATGCCTGTTTCGATCGTCAATCCGACTTCATCATTACAAATATCAGGTGGCAAAATGTCCACGGTCAAAGTTTGAGGCCGATCCAATGGTCGGATTGGGAGATATGAATTTTCGTAGTTTCTGGGGTCATCGACCGTCGATATCCGGGTGACCATGGGCGATGGCTCCATGCCTTAGCCTGAGAAAAGAAAAAGGCAAGAGGTCCAGGGTCAAGACCTGATGGGAGAAATATCCAAAAAGGTCCTTGGTCTTAGGATTGCCTTGTCAGAGTGTGCTGACTAGGATAAAGGTACCTCTCATTACGATTTAGGTGAGGTGAGATCCTTGTGTGCTAGCCATGGACACATGGCGATTCTCTATGGGTTTATGGGTTATGTGACCACTAGGAGTGTGCCATGAGAGCATTCTCTAGCTCTCTAGGTCGTGTGTGAGTGGTCAGCCTGATTGCTAGGCTGATTTCCTCCCTTGTGTGAGATTATGGACTCTAGTGTGTGAGCCTTAGCCTCCATGGCTAAGTGGTGTGGCTTGTGAGAGGGCTGACTTGCCCAAGCTCTAGCTCTATATGTAATCCATCATTTTGAGTGATTGAACAACCATTCTTCAGCATAAGTGATGCCCTTCAAATCACACATCCTCGCTGCTCCAAGGCTCCCTCTCTCCTCAAGTTCCAATACCTATCCTTCTTCTTCCATTCCTCATACCTTGCAGGTACAGCTGCAGAACATGCATCAGCTACACCCTTTTGCGGCGTCTTCCCCGCCACCACCTGCGCTGCGATGATGCCTTTTGCCTGTGGAACCGGAGCCGGCTCGTCGCCGCTCACCACCTCTGACAAGCCCCTTTCCTCCAAAAGGTACGGGTACGGATCTTCCAAAACGTGAAGTTGGCGCCTCCCTCTAGCCTCTCCAAAGGCTGGGCTGCTGTTACAACGCTAGCTGCTGTCTTTTTGAGCCTTGGTGATGCTCAGCGCTGCCCTTGGATGGCGGCGCTATCCCTGCTTCTGCTGCTGCTTCTGTCAGAAATCTGTCTGACAGAAAATGGAGTGTAGATGCCAGCAGACTGGGAATTGTGAAAAATTGAGCCCACCACTGGAAAATGCAGCTCAAAACCTTTTAGATCGACCCATAAAACAGGGTCATCAACAGGTGATTTCAAAAGATATGCCCTCTTGAAAACAGGGTATGCTTCTGCTCCTACTCCAACTCAGACCAGCCAGCTTGTAAACAGTGTTTCTCCCAAACGAATTGATGGAATGCAAATATGTTTGCACCAATGGAAAGCGTAGGAAAAATACTACAATTTGCATGTGCTACTTTTTAAATTTGACAAAGGAACGAGATTGTTATGGTCATCACAAGGCAACAGTCTTACTCAGAGAGAAGAGTGTAGCCCTGGCCAACCTTGTTTTGAGCATAACTCTCAATCCGACTGTTGGATCTTCGCCATCTTGGGCTGGTTGGAAAGCTTGTCTCTTGAACTTGAAGATCCTGTAGTCGATCGTCAAATGTGGTAAAGGTTTCACTCCAACCCGTCACTCTCAAAGTGACGGCCTGTGCTGGCTGAAAATGGCAGAACTTGGCTCTAAAACCAAATGTTGGAATTTGAGGAGAGAGGGAGCCTTGGAGCAGCGAGCATGTGTGATTGGAAGGGCATCACTTGTGCTGAAGAATAGTTATTCAATCACTCCAAATGATGGAGTACATATAGTGCTAGAGGTTGGGTAAGTCAGCTATCTCACAAGCCACACCACTTAGCCATGGAGGCTAAGGCTCACACACTAGCGTCCATAATCTCACACAAGGGGGGAAATCAGCCTAGCAATCAGGCTGACCACTCACACACGACCTAGACAGCTAGAGAATTCTCTCATGGCACACTCCTAGTGGTCACATAACCCACAAACCCATGGAGAATCGCCATGTGTCCATGGCTAGCACACAAGGATCTCACCTCACCTAAAAAGCAAGGAGAGGTACCTTTATCCTAGTCAGCACACTCTGACAAGGCAATCCTAAGACCAAGGACCTTTTTGGATATTTCTCCCATCAGGTCTTGACCNAAGGGAGGAAATCAGCCTAGCAATCAGGCTGACCACTCACACACGACCTAGAGAGCTAGAGAATGCTCTCATGGCACACTCCTAGTGGTCACATAACCCACAAACCCATGGAGAATCGCCATGTGTCCATGGCTAGCACACAAGGATCTCACCTCACCTAAAAAGCAAGGAGAGGTACCTTTATCCTAGTCAGCACACTCTGACAAGGCAATCCTAAGACCAAGGACCTTTTTGGATATTTCTCCCATCAGGTCTTGACCTTGGACCTCTTGCCTTTTTCTTTTCTCAGGCTAAGGCATGGAGCCATCACCCATGCCCACCCAGACATCGACGGTCCATGACCCCAGAAACTTCGAAAATTCATATCTCCCGATCCGACCGTTGGATCGGCCTGAAATTTGGACCGTAGACCATTTGCCACCTGATCTTTTCTTTGGTGAAGTCGGATTGACGATCGAAGCAGGCATCTGGTACTTTCCTGGAACTTGCTCCTGTGGACATGAAACTGAGCCGGACGGCTCCTTTCCCAACACCTCTACGAGAGGGATACAGGCCACGTCATCATCTCCAAGGATGTCGTCTTCAACGAGAGCAACGTCATCGGCACCAACATTGTCTGTGAAGAGGCAGTAGAACGAGTAGCTAAGGAGAGAGTGGGAGCGAAAATCCTTCCTAACCCAGTCTCTCCCGATCCTTTCTCTATTGTAACAGTGGGAGAATCACTCTACTCACCCATGTCTGATGTAGTAGATACAACAACCTCATCGGCAGAAACAGAGGAGGGAGATGTAGCACCACCAGCAGCAGCAGGTGTGCCAGCAGCGCCGCGCCAGCCGCCCGCTTATGCTCCAGCACTAGGTCGTAGGTACCCTGTTAGGGTGCGTTACAAGCCTGGTGAACGCGGCCATTTTTGGATGCTGCAGAAACCAGAACAGATGAACGTCGCAGTTGCTGCAGATTTTGATGAGCGAACGTCATACAAGGAGGCCATGGCTACACGGGATGCAGCAGATTGGGCACAAGCCGTGCAGCATGAGATACAGTCGCAGCTGGACAACAGCACGTGGGAGTTGACTGAGCGTCCACCTGGATGTAAGGTGATCAAGTGCAAGTGGGTGTTCAAGAAGAAGCGGGGAGCAGATGGTAACCTGGAAAAGTACAAGGCGAGGTTGGTCGCCAAGGGCTACTCGCAGCAGGAGGGCATCGACTACACAGAAACGTTTGCCCTTGTTGCAAAGGTTACATCTATGTGTACGCTCCTCTCTTATGCAGCAGCTAAGGAGGTCAAGGTTCACCACATGGATGTCAAGACGGCATTCTTGAATGGTGACTTGGAGGAGGAGATCTACATGGAGCAGCCGGAGGGATTCGTCATGGATGGCCAGGAGCACTTGGTTTGCAAGCTGCAAAAGTCTTTGTACGGCCTCAAACAAGCGTTGTGTGCTTGGAATTAGAAATTGGATGCGGCGTTGCAGTGCATGGGGTTTGAGTGCAGCGAGTGTGACTAGAGCGTGTATCGCTGGCAGCATGAGCATGAGATCCTCATCATCATTGTCTATGTGGATGACATGCTCCTCCTTTCCAACAGCATCTCTACACTGCAGGAGTTCAAGGAAGCCATGCAGGAGTGCTTCCAGATGTCTGATCTTCGGGAGGCATCATACATCCTCGGTATCCAGATCATGCGTGACCGCAAGTCACGCTCTCTCGTTGCAGCAGAGCCACTACATCGAGGATGTTTTGCAGCGGTTCGGCATGGCAGAGGTAAAACCCATCGGCACGTCGGTAGAGACGCGGCTGTACCTTGTGAGCTTGAATGGAGAAGCAGACGCAGCTGAGCGGCAGAAGTACCAGAGCGCCGTCGGCAGCCTCATGTACCTGATGGTGGCAACCAGGCCAGACCTTGGACACGCCAATGGTGGCGGTGGAAAGGGTTCAAAGCGTCATAGGAAGTGCCATAACTATGGCAAGCCTCGATATTCGCCACGGGAGTCCAAGACTCTCAAAAATGAAAACGGAGATCATAGTGGTTGAAACGAGAGCAAAGGAAAGGATAGGTATGAGTTGACAGACATGATGGCTGAGATCGTACAAGTAGCCAAGGAAGCAATACTGCTCAAGCGTGGAACCTATGAGATCGATTATTGCACAATCCACCACTCTTCAAGGGAGAAGGATGGGTTCATCTTCATAGAAGACACTTAATGTCGCTTTAAGTGTGCCAACAACAGTTGTCCATGCACAAGGTGAGGGAGATAAGTTGATCAGCATCAATGTGAATGGTGCTAAAAATGACTTGAAACTGGAGAACGTTGTCTACATGTCGTCTTTTGCGGCAAGGCTCTTGTGGCTTAGACGCTCCACAGTTAGTTTGTGGAGCGAGAGGTCACTAGGTCAAATCCCAACCCAGTGACTAATTTTCTTTGAGACTATAACGGGGACAGGAAGGTTCTCAGAGACATCTTATAACATTCCAAGGTCCTTCCTGGTGGCTGGTGCCATTTGGCAGTCAGAGGGAGGGCGATGTAGGAACCGGGATGATACAATCTAGATTACCCCCAAAGTGGCTCATCCAAGGAGCCACTATGTGCCCAAACTAGAGGCCAACTATAAGACTTTATCAAGTACATCATTGAGATCCTTAAGCGTTACAACATGGAGGACTGCAAGCCCATCAGTACATCTATGACAACAGAGATCAACCTCTCCTCCCCCATGAAATGGAGTTGGCAGCCTCATGTATACCATGATAGAAACATGCCCTTACATTTGCTATACTATAGGAGAACTGAGCAGATTCGTGGTGAAACCAGGGCTTCAACACTGGCAAGTAGTAAAGTGCATGATGTGATGCCTAGAGAAGACACGATAGACCCAACCAGCCTCAGGGAACGGACTAGAAAACAAGGCTAACACAATGGCACTTTCGCTCTGCTCCTAGTATTGCAAATAGAAGAAGATATCACCCTCATAATCATGGTTCCTCACTGAGGAATTCAAAATAATCTTTTCCTTGCACTGTGTCCATAACACCTCGTCACTTTTGTGCAAGGAGCTAACTCCTCGGGTTTAGACCAACCAATGCTTCTTTAGTTTTTGCCTTTGGTAGACAACTTTGTGAGGAGTCTCAAAAGAAAGAACTATAATCAATGACACAAAACTGAGAGGTTCTTAGAGTCCTGGAGCCAGCCTCTAGCCTAGGCGCACAGTTGCTTCTTGGATGAGCCACTTTAAAGGTAATCTGGATTGCATCACCCCCCTTGCCTACATGGCGCTCCTTATGACCGCCAAGTGGCCCCTGTCACCAGGAAGGACCTTGGAATATTCTAATTTGTCTCTTAGAACCTTTCTCTCCCCCTTTTGGTCATAAATATAATTAGTCACAGGGATAGGATTTGACCCACGGACCTTTCGCTCTTGAGACTAACTCTGGAATGTCTAAGCAACAAGGAGTTATCCTAGGTAGTGTTTGCTGGCTATACTAACTAGGTTAGATCAAGGAGACTTCCTCCACAGGAGTAGTGCATTCCTTGTCTATCTGGATCAGACTTAGGAGATTTACTCCAACGGAGTAGTGTATGCCTAGTCCGTCCAATGCTTGTCCAAATTTTAGCTATGGACAAGGGATATATCTGGTCAACAGATACAATGGATGCAAGTTTGGAAGCCATGAAGGATCTCATCTATTGCCACTCATATGCTATGCGGATGCCGACTAGAGAGGAAAACTCGACGTCAGAAAGTCTACCTCGGGCTTTATGTGCCTGTTGATTGGTGGTACAATCCCCTGGTCAATTAGAAAGCAAGACTATGTATCCTTCATTTCTAATACAGAGTACATCGCTCTGTGAAAAGCATGCAATGATACACTGTGACTACGTAGTTTGCTCACTAAGATGATAGTGCCACAGACAAAGGCAACCAAAGTACGCATTGACAACAAGACTGCAATAAAAATAGCAAGGATGACGTCATGTCCCAGCGGACCAAGAACATGGACATGAGGTACCACTATTCACACTACCTGGTTGCAAAGGAGATTGTGGACCTCGAATACATGGAGACTAAGAAGATGTTTGCAGATTGCATGACGAAGGCGCTTGACAATGAATTCTATTTTGTAGGTACCTGAGGCATCACTATGGTCAACACAACCAACAAGGACTAAAGCCGAGACTGCTCCAAAGAGCGAAAAAACAATAGCAAATGGATAGAGGTGCAAGGGAGAGTTTGTTGACTTGATATGCGCCATGTCCTTAGCTAACACTTGGACAGACACAGGACGGACTAGGCATGCACTACTCTATTGAAGTAAGTCTGGTCCAGATAGACAAGGCATACTCCTTTGGAGCAAGTTCCCTTGGTCTAAACTGGATAGAATACACACAAAAGACTACTTAGGTGAGCTCCCATTGGCTTAGACATTCCAAAGTTAGTCTCTTGATTACGACCTCACTCGATCGAATCCTAGCCCGGTGATAAATTTTCTTTGTGACCGAAGGGAGGACAAGTGTTAACATGACAGGGGTGAAGTCGGATCGACAATCGGAGCAGGCATCTGGTACTTTCCTGGAACTTGCTCCTGTGGACCTGAAACTGAGCCGGATGGCTCCTTTCCCAACAATCTCCCACTTTTCCGCAGTGAGAGTGGGCTGAGTCTACATGCCTTCATGCAAAACTCCTGCTTCTCACAGGTCACAGGCTTGGTGCAAAACTTAGCAACCTGCTTGCTGGGTCGAGTAAACTCCAGCTTGATAGCACCCTCTTGCACCATGTGCCTGATGAAGTGATATGTGATGTCAATGTGCTTGGTACGTGCATGGTGCTCAGGATTCTTGGTGAGTGTGATTGCGCTCTCGTTGTCGGCACGCACATGAACTGGAACTGCTGCACTCCTACTCATCTCTGCCATGATACGCTGAAGCCAAACTGCTTCCTTCGCTCCAAAGCTGAGAGAGTCGTACTCGCCTTCTGTGGTTGAGGTGGCCACGACCACCTGCTGCTTGCTGCACCAGCTGATGGCCCCACCATTCATGAGGAATACATGTCCAGAGATGGACTTACTGTCCTCAGGGTTTGAAGCCCAATCTGCATCTGTGTAGCCGATGATGCTATTTTCATTGCCGTTGTAGGTGATGCTAATGTTGATGGTTCGAGTAAGGTGGCGGAAGATCCGCTTCACTGCCTTTTGGTGCTCAGGTCCGGGGTTTGCCATGTGCAGGCTTAGAGCGTTAATAGTTCCTCCACTGCCAACGCTTCTATTATTGCTTGGACCAGAAGAGGGGTTTTTCCCAAGACCAACGTAGTGTGCATCATAGGCTGAAATGTTTGCCTCACTATTGCTGTGACACGTGGCCTCATTGCACATGTACTCGAACACTACCTCATACGTTCAATCCTCCTCCTTCCAACGACCAAAGATGTTCATCAATAGATCGTGGCTTTCAAGTAGAGCCATGAGGAGGACATGGCATGCATGTTGGCGTCAATTTCCTAGTTCATTTCGGTCATATGGTGCAGCAGTCCTTCAAACTGCATTAGGAATTCCGGAATCAACTCTCCCTTGCTCACCCTCAATGAAATCAGCTTTTGAAAGATGAAGAGGCGATGTGCAAGACCTGTTGATTGGTGTACAGATGCAAGTTTCCCATCAGTCTTTGATGCATATATGATACCTTAGAGATGGACATGTTGTGGCTCGTGTAGTGATGTCACAAGAATCGCAAGCGTCATACCATTATTGATACACCACGCTTCATATCTAGCATCTGTTTTAGGAGGTTCAACCTCTTCTCCAAGGAACATCTTCAAGTAGCCACGCACCCTCTTGACAATCTCAAATTGCCATTTCCACGAGGAAAAATCTATCCTTGTAAACTTTGACCTTTCACATTTAACCTACTCAATAGTGAGTGTCATGTGTATTGATTTACTTCTCTGCTCTTTCGGTTCATGGAGGCCGATGTAGGCTGATGTAGGCTATTGTCTTCTACCTGTTTAGAAGGTGCACATCTGTTGCTTTCACCTTAGCTCTTGATCACCTGCAAACATCAAAGAATGGACTCTAGTGAACCCAAGATCATGCCTCCAAGGGCAGAGCTTATCTTGCTTAGGGCCCAAGGGTCTTACCTCCAAGGGCAGAGCTTATCCTTCGCTCTTGCTTGCTAATTGCCAGTACCCACCGTTGGAGCTGATGGAGTAGATGGAGCATATGGAGCAGATGTAGCTGATGGAACTAATGGATGCTACAAGACAAAGACGACAAGAGAGCGTGCAGAAGCGTTCCTTACAACTAGTTAGTGTGGGCCAAAAATCCTTTGTCAACCGGCGTAAGGCAACGAACTAGAAAACAAGGTCGAGACAATGACACTTGTTGTCCACTCCTAGTATTACAACTAGGAAGAGATATCTCCCTTGGAATATAATGGTTTCATACTGAGCAGTTCATAGAAATCACTTCATTGCACTGTGTCCTTAGCACTGGGTCACTTTTGTGCAAGGAGCTTCATCCAGGGGCTTATACCAATCAATGCTTGTATAGTGCGTGCCTCTCTTGGACAACTCTGTGAGGTGTCTCAAAGGTAAGAACTGTGATCAATGGGAGGTAAGTGATAGGTTCTTAAGTCCTACACCTAGTCTCTAGCCTAGGCGCGCAGTGGATGAGCAGCTTTGGAGGCAATCTAGATTGCATCATCCTCCTTGCCTACATAATGCTCCTTGTGATTGCCAACTGGCGCAAGCCACTAGGAAGGACCTTAGAATATTCTAAGATTTCTTTTTGAACCTTCCTGTCCCCCTTTTGGTCACAAAGAAAATTTAGTCACAAGAGACTAACTCTAGAACGTCTAAGCCACAAGGAGTTGTCCTAGGTAGTGTTTACTGGCTATTCTATCCAGTTTAGACCAAGGGAACTTGCTCCAAAGGAGCAGTGGAGGCCTTGTCTATCTCGACCTGACTTAGGAGACTTACTCCTAGGGAGCAATGCATGCCAAGTCCATCCTATACTTGTCCAAATCACAGCTATGGACAAGGGTTATATTATCAACCTGCTTAAGGCGACGATCTAGAAAACGGGTTCCAACACAATGGTTCTCGCCGACCGACCTTGGTATTGCAACCAAGATGAGATTTCACCTTCAGAGCAAAGGTTGCAGGGTTTCACCCTGAACCCTAAACCCTAAATCCTAAACCCTAAACCCTAAACCCTAAACCCTAAACCACTGAGCAATTCATAAGAATAACTTCCTTGCACTGTGTCCTTAGCACTTGGTCACTTTCACGCGAGGAGCAAACTCTTCGAGCTTAGATCAACCAATGCTTCCATGGTGTCCACCTCGGATGGACAACTGTGTTAGGAGACTCAAAGTTAAGAACTCTACCCAATAATGTGCAACTGACAGGTTCTTATAGTGTAAGAGCCAGCCTCTAGCCGAGGCACACAGTGGCTCCTAGGATGAGCCACTTTGGGGGCAATCTGGATTGCATCATACCCCTTGCCTACATGGCAATCGTTGTGACCGCCAAGTGGCGCCAGCCACCACGAAGGATCTTGGAATTTTGTAAGATGTCTCTTAGAACCATCCTGTCCCCCTTTTGGTCACAAAGAAAATTAGTCCCTAGGCTAGGAGTTGACCCAGTGACCTCTCGCTCTAGAGACTAACTCTAGAATGTCTAAGCCACAAGGAGTTATCCTAGATAGTGTTTGTTGGCTATGCTATCTAGTTTAGACCAAGGAGAGTTGCTCCCAAGGAGCAGTGCATGCCTTGTCTATCTTGTGCTTGTCCAAATGTAAGCTATGGACAAGGAGCATATCAAGCGAACAAACTCTCCCTTGCCCCTCTGTCTATTAGCTATGAGATATCTCCTCTCGCCAATTGTCTCGGCCTCACTCTTTGTCGGCTGCATTGACCATAGCAAAACATCGAGTATGTGCAGAGTGCAACTCGTTGTCAAGGGCCTTTGTCATACAATCCGCAAGCATCTTCTTGGTCTCCATGTATTCCAGGTCAACGATCTTCTTTGCAACCAGGTCGCGTGAATAGGAGTACCTGATGTGGATGTGCTTGGTCCGCCGAGAGATGACATCATCTTGTGCCATTTTCATGGCACCCTTGTTATTGATGCGAACCTCTGTTGCTTTTGTTTGTGGCACTTTCATCTCGACAAGCAAACTGCGTAACCATTGTGTCTCCTTGTATGCTTCTGATAGAGCGATGTAGTCTGCATTAGTGGTAGAGAGGGAGACACAATCTTGCTTTCTACTTGCCCAAGAGGCTGCACCTCCGTTCAAGAGGCACAGAAAGCCTGAGGTGGACTTTTTGTCATTGATTCTTCCTCTCCATTTTAGCCTGCGCTTTGGTCACAAGCTCCACCTGAGCCAAGCATGACCAGCTACGTCCGGTCTATTCCACACTCTGAGCATCGTCCTTGGGTGAAGGTTTCTTCTGGTGCGTACTACACGGGGTGTTGTTGGTGGCGCTTCAAGGCTTAGTTGCGTGTGTAGCTCTTGCGCTGCTAGTGATCCGTTACTTGAGGAAGATATTGAAATAGTATGCACCTTGTCCACTACCTAGCTGGCTAGCAGTACATATAGACAAGGCATACAATGCTTTATGGAGTACGTCCCCTTGGTCTGTTCCAAGATGAACCAAGAATCCACTGCCCATAATGGGTATGTCCCCTGTGGATCATCATAGGAATCATACCTTTGTGGCCTAGTTGAATAGGCGCAGGAGTCTCAAACGAGAGGTCTCAGGTTCAAACCCCACGATGGCCGCAATGTTCTTTGTGGCCTAAATTGGGACAGGAAGCTTCTAGGAAGCTTACTAGAGCCTGCCTTGAGGATGACATTTGGCGGTCTAAGGACGCGCCAAGTAGGATTGTAGGTTGAGGTTGGCTCCAGTAGAGCCACTACAAGCAGAAAATTTAGCAAAGCTCTGTAAGTATAAAAGCTTGTACCTTACATACATCAATTTACATTTCTTGCCTTTCAGACTCCTCACAGAGTGTCCAACCAAAGGTAGACACTTGAGAC
The DNA here is from genome assembly GCA_023375785.1 of Penium margaritaceum. Lineage (NCBI taxonomy): Eukaryota > Viridiplantae > Streptophyta > Zygnematophyceae > Desmidiales > Peniaceae > Penium > Penium margaritaceum. Next base: position 277,319 of record SZWC01000624.1, on the reverse strand, counting down.
CAACATGCGGACTTCGTGAGGTTGCAAACCAAACCAACCTAAAGTGTGGATGCCTCGTTCGAGGATGATATGTTACTTGTTTGCAATACCAAGAGCGGTTGGCGGCCTCCCATGTCGGGACCCGTTTTCTTGACCGTTGCTATCGGGTGCATTGATAAAGGGTAATAGGCCCACAGTTCTGGTTTTAACGCACGCTTCCAAGACCGACTAGCGCTTGGTCTTGCAGGGGACACATGTACAATAGGGACACGACCATCAAACGGCTCCATCTGCTTCATTGGCTCCATCGGCTTCTTCAGGCACAGTGCGCGCACGTGGCGGACTACGAGATAAGGAACAGCTCTGTCCACGTAGGACATGACCCAGGACATGACCGAGGAGCCCCAACGGGACTAAGCTCTGTCCATGTAGGACATGAACCAGGAGCCCCAACGGGACTAAGCTCTATCCTTTTTTAGAAGGTGGTAGGACCCTGAGTCCGTTCTCTCACGACGGTACCATCGCCTTGTTGGGTCAGGAGCCATCCGGCTCAGTTTGAGGTCCATAGGAACAAGTTCCAGGAAAGAACCAGATGCCTGCTTCGATCGTCAATCCAACTTCACCATTGGAAAGATCAGGTAGCAAAATGTCTATGGTCCAAGTTTGAGGCCGATCCAACAGTCGGATTGGGAGATATGAATTTTTGTAGTTTCCAGGGTCATCGACCGTCGATTACCCGGTGACTATGGGCGATGGCTCCATGCCTTAGCCTGAGAAAAGAAAAAGGCAAGAGGTCCAGGGTAAAGACCTGATGGGAGAAATATTCAAAAAGGTCCTTGGTCTTAGGATTGCCTTGTCAGAGTGTGCTGACTAGGATAAAGGTAGCTCTCCTTACGTTTTAGGTGAGGTGAGATCCTTGTGTGCTAGCCATGGACACATGGCGATTCTTCATGGGTTTGTGGGTTATGTGACCACTAGGAGTGTGCCATTTGAGCATTCTCTAGCTCTCTAGGTCGTGAGTGAGTGGTCTGTCTGATTGCTAGGCTGATTTCCTCCCTTGTGTGAGATTATGGACTCTAGTGTCTGAGCCTTAGCCTCCATGGCTAAGTGGTGTGGCTTGTGAAAGGGCTGACTTGCCCAAGCTCTAGCACTATATGTACTCCATCATTTTGAGTGAGTAAATAACCATTCTTCAGCAAAAGTGATGCCCTTCCAATCACACATGCTCGCTGCTCCAAGGCTCCCTCTGGTACTTTCCTAGAACTTGCTCCTCTGGACCTGAAACTGAGCCGGATGGCTCCTTTCCCAACAATCTCCCACTTTGCCGCAGTCAGAGTGGGCTGAGTCCACATGCCTTCATGCAGAACTGCTACTTCTCACGGGTCACTGGCTTGGTACAGAAATCAGCGACCTGCTTGCTGGTTGGAGTAAACTCTAGCTTGATAGCACCCTCCTCCACCATGTGCCTGATGAAATGATATGCAATGTCAATGTGCTTGGTGCGTGCATGGTGCTCATGATTCTTGGCGAGTGCGATTGCGCTTTGGTTGTCGACGCGCACAAGAACTGGAACTGCTGCACTCCCACTCATCTCTGCCATGAGACGTTGGAGCCAAACTGCTTCCTTGGTTCCAAAGCTGAGAGATACGTACTCAGCTTCTGTACTCGAGGTGGCCACGACCACCTGCCGCTTGCTGCACCAGCTGATGGCCCCACCATTCATGAGGAACACATGTCCAGAGATGGACTTGTGGTCCTCACGGTTTGAAGCCCAATCTGCGTCTGTGTAGCCGATGATGCTGTTGTCATTGCCGTTGTAGGTGATGCCGATATTGATGGTTCAAGCAAGGTAGCGGAAGATCCGCTTCACTGCCTTCTGGTGCTCCGGTCCGGGATTAGCCATGTGCTGGCTCACAGCGCTCACAGCCTGTGCGAGGTCCGGCCTGGTTGCCACCATCAGGTACATGAGACTGCCGACGACGCTCTGGTATATCTGCCGCTCAGCTGCATTTGCTTCTCCATTGAAGCTCACGAGGTACTGCCGCGTCTCCAGCGGCGTGCCGATGGGTTTTGCCTCTGCCATGTCGAACCGCTGCAAAACATCCTTGATGTAGCGGCTCTGCTGCACCAGAGAGAGCGTGACTTGCGATCACGCGTGATCTGGATACCGAGGAAGTATGATGCCTCCCCGAGATCAGACATCTGGACGCGCTCCTGCATGGCTTCCTTGAACTCCTGCAGTGCAGACATGCTGCTGGAAAGGAGGAGCATGTCATCCACATAGACAATGATGATGAGGATCTCATGCTCATGTTGCCAGTGATACACGCTGTAGTCACACTCGCTGCGCTCAAACCCCATACACTGTAACGTTGCATGCAGCTTCTGGTTCCAAGCACGCGACGCTTGGTTCAGGCCGTACAGCGACTTCTCCAGCTTGCAGACCAGGTGCTCCTGACCATCCATGAGGAACCCCTCCGGCTGCTCCATGTAGATCTCCTCCTCCAATTCACCACTCAAGAATGCCGTCTTGACATCCATGTGGTGAACCTCGAAGTCCTTAGCTGCTGCATAAGAGAGGAGCGTGCGCACAGAGGCAAACTTTGCAACAGGGGCAAAAGTTTCTGTGTAGTCGATGCCCTCCTGCTGCGAGTAGCCCTTGGCGACCAGCCTCGCCTTGTACTTTTCCAGGTTACCATCTGCTCCCCGCTTCTTCTTGAAGACCCACTTGCACTTGATCACCTTACGTCCTGGTGGACGCTCAATCAGCTCCCACGTGCCGTTGTCCAGCTGCGACTGTATCTCCTGCTGCATGGCTTGTGCCCAATCTGCTGCATCCGCTACAACCATGGCCTCCTTCTATGACGTTCGCTCATCTCAATCTGCTACAACTGCGACGTTCATCTGTTCTGGTTTCTGCAGCATCCAGAAATGGCCGCGCTCACCAGGCTTGTAACGCACCCTAAGAGGGTACCTGCGACCTGGTGCTGGAGCGTTAGCGGGCGGCTGGCGCGGTGCTGCTGGCACAACTGCTGCTGCT